>JADBJO010009882.1:30000-45000 GCA_016801955.1 Conus betulinus
GGTCTAATATCATTAAAATGTAGGTTAAACTTTGTTGTAGTATTCTTTCCTAAAATATCATTTCGTAATATTGATTTTTGTTTTTACTCAGGACATTGAAATATAAATTTTATATCATTCATAATTTATTGTTATCCTTACACTGAGAGTGGCCGGAATGGTCTTCTTAATGTTTATCATTCTCTTCAATTTTTTTTTTTGTCCTGCTAGTACTTGTAACTTAGGAAAAAAAATACTTAACATTCAAATTTACTATTGATACACACAAACGCGCACGCGCGCGCGTCTGCGCGAGCACACACACACACACACACACACACACACACACACACACACACACACACACACACACACACACACACACACACATGTGACACGCACGCACGCTTGCACGCACGTACGCACATATACACACACATACACAGAGGGCGCGCGCATGCATGCACGCACACACACATGACACGCACGCACGCACGTACGCACATACGCACGCACGCACACACATGCACGCAAGCACACACTCACGTACGCACGCGCGCGCGCGCACACACACACACACACACACACACACACACACACACACACACACACACACACACACGTTTCTGTTGTTAATGTAAAATGTTTCCGACTGTAATAGTTGCTGCTGCGTGCTGTCGTCCGATTCTGCCCCTTAATCAGATTAGAGTTATCTGTCATGCCACCCATTTTTATCGATGAGACCTGGAATGGGTGACGTCAGATCACGTGGTGCACAGGCCCGTAATCCACAACGTCTGTTTAGAGGCTATTTGCAGACCAGGTCACCACCACCACCACCAACAACAACTACAACAACAAATAGTTCCATAAAACAAAACATCCATCCGTAAACAACACACAGACATTGCATGGTGAGCAAGAGTTAGTCTGTATTAAAAACAAAAAAAGGAAAAAGAAAAGACGGTGAGGTGAAAATAGGAGAATAAAGGCTCCACCATTTTTTTTTAACATAAAAAAGAGAAAAAAGGGGGGGGGGGGAGGGAGAGAGAAAAGGGAACAATTGAGGTTGGAGGACAAAACAAAAGGGAAGAAATAAAAGGACAAAGAAAAAATCCATAACGCAGTTTACCAAACAGTTGAGGAGTGTGTGGGAAGAGCAGTGAGATCGTTGCTATGGGGACGAACCATGTGGGGGGAGAGCAGTGAGATCGTTGCTATGGGGATGAGCATGTGTGGGTAGAGCAGTGAGATCGTTGCTATGGGGGTGAGCCTCAGGACATATCATATCAGTGGGCGGTGCGCGAGGGGAGGGGTGGGGGGGGGGGGGGGGGGGGGAGAGAACTCTGGGCCATGCTCTCTCATGTGACGATGTACGACTTTTATTGTCAACATCCGGGTCTCTCCAACATACGGGTCGTTTAACCCAGCATGCATTGCATTGTGTTAACGACGGGTAGCCAATAGTAAGTACATGCTGTGTGCCTCTGTGCACGAAGCCTTCAAAGCCAATGTTGACAACTGAAGATCGTTACGCCTCTCTTTTCTCTTCTTCTCTTTTGCTGAGTGTTTTTTTCTGCTTGCTGGTTTTCTTTTTTAAAAAAATAAAGTAACTCCGCCGTTTGACATGAACAAACTTATTACCAGACAAAACACTATGCGTTTCAACCTCTTAGGTCATCTTCAAGCAAGATAAACAACATTCAGGACAATGAATTCGAAGAACGAACAATCACTTACATTCTCAAATTCAGTGCAGGATGGGCGTTTGAATGGGTTTTTTTTGCTTTGGATCTACCATACGCTGGCATTGATTACAGGGTCTTGAAGGTGTCTGTTCGATCTCACTAGTGCATATGTGCACACAAAGTTTATGCAATTGCAGCCCTGAACATCTAGTCTCTGGCTGCTTGGAATCATCTTACTCCATCATGTATCGCACATGGTCCTGCCGAGGTTCGAACCTTTGACCTTCAGATTTAGAATCTCTGCTCCGAGAACTTAAGCGAGGCACCTGGCAATGTGACCACAACTAAGGGTGAAAAGATTTTCGACAGGTGTTCCTAATGCGGAAAATACCTCTCGGAATATTTAAACTCCTTGTTCTTGTTCTTCTTCTGAAGCTGCTGGTGCTTCTTCTTCTTCTTCTTCTTCTTCTTCTTCTTCTTCTTCTTCTTCTGCTGCTGCTGCTGCTGCTGCTGCTGCTTCTGCAGCTCCTTCTTCTTCTTCTTCTTCTTCTTCTTCTTCTTCTTCTTCTTCTTCTGCTGCTGCTGCTGCTTCTTGCTTCTGCTTCTCTTCTTCTTCTTCTTCTTTTTCTTCTCTTCTTCCTTTTCTTCTTCTTCTTCTTTCTTCTTCTTCTTCTTCTCTCCTCCTTCTTCTTCTTCTTCTTCCTTCTTTCTTTCTTCTCCTTCTTCTTCTTCTTCTTCTTCTTCTTCTTCTCCTCTTCTTCTCTTCTCCTTCTCCTTCTTCTTCTTCTTCTCTTCTTCTTCCTGACCCGTCCTCATGCTCTCTGTGTTCTCTTCATCTGCTTCCTCTTTTCTCTGTGGTCTCTTAGCCACAGTTTCAGACCTTCAATTTAGCTGTCAGGAATTTGTAACCCAATTTCGCTTTCAAAGAACAGTGTTATCCCTTTTCTTTTAAACCACGTTCAGTTCCAGCCCTACCCATGCCCACTTCCCAAGATCCCATCCACTCCCTCCAACCAAGGAACAAAAGAGTAAAACGACTCGAAGATTACGTCAGTAGTAAAAACAAAATGCTATTGTACGGATTGAAGAGCGTATTGAAGACGTCTATGATCCGAACTCTTCAAACAGGACAGAAAGCCATCAAGGCATTGCAGTTACGTCCAGTATCTGACTTACCTTTTAAAGCATGAGATTGTATGCACATTTGAGGAGCCTCCTCCCTTCTCCTTCTTCCCCTCCATCTCACGTCTTTTCATCACAAGATGATCTTAGACCTTTAAACTGCAATATACATTCCATTGTACTATTAGCACCCCCCCCCCCCCCCCCCCCCCCCCCCCCCCCCCCCCCCCCCCCCAAAAAAAAAAAAAAAAAAAAAAAAAAAAAAAAAAAATCAAATGTCTTTTTTTCACAATAGTTTTGCAACTGGGACTGAGCAATAACCAAAGCAATATCCAAAAAGCCAGGGTTATTTACCACACTATCAACATTGTCAGAATTATTTATGAAAATATTCTTCTCCTTATAAGCTGGGGTTAGTATAGGGCATTCAAATAAAAGATGACGAATTGAGATATCTCCTGACTGACATATACACGCTATACCTCGTGAATATTTTGTATTCCATGTATTTAACCGTAATTTATGAATTAATCTGGCTAGATATCTTGGACATGATGGCAGAACGAATAATTTCTCATTAAAATTTTTCTTCCGCATATTCTTTTCCAATCGCTGGATCAATTCATGCGGAGAGAAAAATTTAAGACTTTGTTGAAGGGTGTTTCAAAAATTGTACAAGCTCCATGCTTTGCCAATTTGTCTGCTAATTCATTCCCTTTTAAGCCACAATGTGAAGGAACCCAGCAAAAATCAACTGCTATACCTCGGGAAAGTAAACAATGTAACAGATGCTTAATTTCAAAAAAAGAAGATCAGTTCTAATTTTAGAGTTCCAGTGCTTTAATGATTGTAAAACTGATTTTGAATCAACACAAAAAATACACACTATAAAATGATACTGGCGTGTCATATAAGATGTAGTTCAGAGCTTTCATAATTGCATATAGCTCTGATGTATAAATTGAAAATTCTCTGCCTAGATAGAAAGACTTTTGCACATTTAAGGATGGTATAGTGAATCCAGCACCACTGTCAGACGTTTCCATTATTGAACCATCTGTAAATACTTTTAAATGATTTGGATAAGTCTTTTCGAGATGTTCTCGAACTTCATTTACTAGAATATTTACATTGTCATCTTTCTTCAAAGTAGTATATTCATCATCAATTTTTGCGTTGAGATGCTCCCATGGGGGCATTTGAGGAACAATAGGAACCTCCGAAATTGCATCAATATCAATACTACATTCTGACATAAGCTCACAAGTGAAATTTCTAATTGGCTCTATGTATGATATATTTTTAGACCTTTTGGGGTATTCCTTGTTGGAATCCATAAGAATTTCATCACTACAGAGTTTTTTTTTTTTACAGATAGGCCTCTTACAACGTATTTGGACACATCCAACGTTCGTTGTTCATTAAGAGGTAAAATGTTTGTCTCCTTATAGCATTTCACTGTGTTTGTGTGCACTGGAACACCCAAAGCTAATTTTAAAGCTTTACTATCTAAGCTTTGCAGTTTCTTTAAAAGGTAGTTAGATGCAGAGAAGTATACTTCCTGTCCGTATATATTAATTTTGATCGGACTAACGATGTATATAAATGTAAAAGTGCGGTACAGTCTTGACCCCATGGTTGACAACATATAATTTTGAGCAAATTTAATCTTTTCCTAGCTTTATCTATCAAATTTCCAATATGCTTTTTCCAGTTCAGCTTCGGTGTTAAAAAAACACTCCTAAGAACTTGACTGTTTGCTTATATTGTAGAACATTGTCGTCAAGAATAAGGTGGAAGAACCTTTGGGTTTTCGCCATTATTAAAAAGCATTAAACAAGTTTTCTCACCAGATAATTCAAGACTGTTCTCTTTCATGTAAGCAGACAATCTGTCCAATTCTCCTTGATACATTGTCTGTACAAATTTTACTGCCCTTTTTATTCGAGTGCTTCCTTAATGAAGTATTAATCCAAATGGCAATATCATCTGCATACTGCACTACATTGGTGGTTTTTGACAATGCCTTTGGGAGATCATGTATAAGGATCGTAAATAATAAAGGTGCAATAACAGAACCCTGGGGAATACCCATATCTATTTTCCTGAATGATGAATATATTTTTCCAATTCGTGTACATATATTTCTTCCTTCCAGAAAGTTTTTTTTGTAATCATACATATTCCCAGAAATGCCAATATTTTTCAGTTTATACAATAATCGAGCATGCCAAACACGGTCGTATGCTTTCTTTACATCAAAGAATGTAGCTAGTGTACTTTTTCTGCGTGAAAATTGCTTTTTTTTTTATATGAGAAGTTAGTTTCACTAAATGATCAGTTGTGCAACGCCCTTTTCTGAATCCAGCTTGCTGAACTGGAATAATGTCATTTTTTTTTTTTCACAATAATATAATAAACGTGTTTGTACAACTTTTTCAAGAAGTTTACCAACATGGGATGTTAAAGCAATGGGTCTATAGCTATTTACAGATGTGTTCTCGTTTTACCTTCTTTTGGTACTGGTACTACCACTGAACTTTTCCAGATTGTAGGAATAGTGCCGTACGTCCAAACATTTTTGGAACAACGAATGTAGTAATATTTTCCACGAAGAAGGCAAGTGACGAAGAAGCTCGTAAGAAATACCATCTAGGCCCACTGCTGAATCATAAGAAGTAATGGATTCTATCGCTTCAAGAATTCTGATGATTGTAATGGAGAATTTAAGTAGTTATCATTGTCTGTATGGGACTCTCTATATTGTTCTTTTTGTTCCTCTTTATGTCTATGGTACTTGATTTCTGCTGGAAGATTTACAGCTTGACTATTTTCGAAAAAAGAATGGGAGAAAGAAAGCTTCCCTTATCCATTGTGCTTGGAAATTCTTTTGTTAATTTTACAGGGTAAGCTTGTGTTTTGTAACAATTTTTCATTTGTTTTACTTTTTTCCAAACTTTAAAAACATATCTTCGATTCTTTTACTTCAGTCTCACAAAATTCTGCCCAGTGTTTCTTTTTAGCTTGAGCAATGATTTTATTATTTTTGTTCTTTCTTGCTTCATAAAGAAATTTTTTTTGTCTTATTTCGTAACCAAGCCTTGTAACTTTTTCGCTTTGATTTAACAGCTAGTCTACATTTCCGTCCGTCCACCATACATTACCCACATATTTACCAATTTTTAAATTTACATTTAGGGATAGAATGCTCGGCTGCTAACAGTATGACTTTGCTGAAATTAGAATAAAAATAAATTAACATCATCGTTCTCAATAAATGTTGTGTTATACGATGCAAAAAATCTGGTAGGCAGGCATCCCAGTTGGCAAGTTTATAATTAAACTTTGGAATTTTGTCTTCGATGTCTGTTACATCATTATCTATGTCATCATCAAAGATTATAGTAATGGGGAGGTGATCACTTCCCAAACAATCTTCTCCTATAGACCAATTACAGTTTACTGCAATGCTAGGTGAAACGAAGGATAAATCTATCGCGCTAGGTTTGTGAGTTGAAACATCTGGAATTCTTGTGATTCGACCATCATTTAATAAAACTAAAGAGGAATCAATAATATTTTCAACGAATCTGTTGGATGAAACTTTAGAACACTCAGAATCCCAAAATGGTGCATGGGCATTAAAGTCGCCAACAATGATCCATTTCTTACTTGTTAAATTTGTATTCTTCAGCCAGTCTGTGTATTATCCTCTGGGGTCCATTAGGATAATATACAGAAAGAACATTGTAAACTGAGTCTTTGTTCACTTTGATTACAGCACCTGTAGCAAATACACCTTTATCTTCCTGCGGCACCGGAAAGTGGAACGATCCTAGTAAATTCCAGGTCCCGTCTGATGTAAAGAGCAGTCTGGACTTTTTTTTGTTTGATTCATTCACTGACTGTGTAAAGTGGAGGGTAGAAATAATTCTCCAAATTAGGTAGTCTGTGCTTTTCCACATTCAGAGACTGAAGTGCTAGCACAGAGTGGTTTCCCTCTAGAACATGATTTTCAAAAGATAATAAATTACTGGGAAGTGATCTGGCATTCCATTGAAAAATTTTGAAACAATCATTTTGCTTAGCTTTCATGGCAAACTGCAAGTTGTAACATAACTGCTGTTATGCAAATTATAGGCTTTCACGGCACATTCTCCACCAAACAAGATTGATTGATATTGAGAGTGACCTATTACAGTAGTAATAAATAGGAAATAGCCCACATTGGGGGAACATCTTCTTCTTAACAAATAAACTACACATTCAAAGAAAACACGAAAAGAACAATATTATAAAAACAATAAACCAATGTCTGAATAGCGCAGTACTACGTATACGTATACTGACTATAAGAACAATGAAGCTATGAACACTCGTTATTCAGGGAACTTGTATGTCTCAAAAGTGCAGGTCTGACCAGTTAACACTTGCAATGATGATTGTGGTGTGCCTTCACAAAACAGATATCCCCCGGTATATCTAACACACAAGCCAACATAATACATACATTTATACTCAGGCATACATACAGCCACACACAAAGACACGCGCGCACGCACACACACTCACACACACGTTCTCATCAGTGCATGATGTGCGCGCGCGCACACACACACACACACACACACACACACACACACACACACACACACACACACACACACACACACACACACACACACACATTCACATATTAACTACAGTTCAAAATATACATTGTCAAGGCAGTCACCAGTGGGGGGGGTAAAACCCCTCCAGTCAAAGAACCCCATATGCGGCTGAAAGTACGATTTGGAACGTCGCTTGGGCTGATTCCAGAAAAGACCGTGAAGATGTCTGCCCAAGTTTCCGGCCAGCACTGACGCTCCTCGTTGGTTGGGGTGAAGCTGATCCCGGAGACCTCTCGGCTGCAGGTTCTCGTGACTGATGAAAGAGATATTCTTGTTCTCCACCAGCTCGGCGAACACCAAGGCGTTATAAAGGTCTCTTTTTGCATTCAGGGAAGGATCTTTGACTGGCGAAATTTTGCTTATAACAACTTTCACTTTCTGATGCTCAGACTGTAACTTGCGCACTGCAGCAACAAAGACTTCACTGGCAGCCTGAGGGGTCTTGTTTCTCAGGGTGTTGATGCCACAGTGCAAAACGACAGCATCGAGTTCTTGACACACGTTTACAGCAGATCTAGCAGCTCTTTCAATATCATCCATGGACTGACATTTACGTTTGATTACACGAAGTCCATAGGAAAGACCAAGCCTACGTGTGCCTGTACCCCATTCAGTACAGAATCGTGCAGGATGGCAATACCAGGAAGATCTTTTTCTGTCTGAAGGTACTTTTCAGACTTTGATCCATTTTTCGAACTTCAGTAGTGACCTTTTTCTTTTTTTGAGAGGATGACGTCGTCGGCATTACGTCATTGGGAATATCGGTATCAGAAACCGCGTTCTTTTCCCTCTCCGCAGGCACGCGGATTGTTTTCGGCTTCTTTGCCCTCCTGTCCACTTTCATCGGCATTTCAGGTAAGTCTTTATTCAATGGAAGGGTAACATTAGCATGTTTTTTAACAGCATCAGAGTAGAGCATATTCTTCTGAACGGGCTGCACTATTTTTACCGCCCCTTTCCCTTCCGACACATTATCTTTTCTTAGGTTCATAATAATATTGGAAAGGTGAGCGATCGTTGTTTCCAATGCTTTGACTCGATCGCATAAAGTGTCAATGGTTGTACTCACGCACGACGATTTTTACAAGTCGAATCAGCGCAGGTGTTAGTGCCGGGTCGAGCAGCGAGCATGCCGTTAGAAACTTCGTCCAGTTCTAACACTTCAGTAGAGGTCGAAGCATCTTTCTTCTCTCATTCTTGCTTTGAAGCTTTGTCTTCTTGTTCATTGAACATGCGTCTGTAGGAGTCTTAGCTGCATTCTCTCTCTCTCTCTCTCTCTCTCTCTCTCTCTCTCTCTCTCTCTCTCTCTGTTTCGTTCTCTCTCTCACTCTCACTCTCCTAATTTGGTTACTCTGAAAACAAAACTGAAACAAAAGATATGGCGTAGACGGCATTAAGCCTTCAAAGAGAGGTCATTTCTTTTTCATCTTCTTTTTCATTACTAATCCTCTGTAAGCCGTTCTCCTCTGAGTTTTTGTCTTCCTTTTTTTTTTTTTTTTTTTTTGAGAGAGAGAGAGTTTCTTCTTTCTTCTTCTTCTTCTTCTTCTTCTTCTTCTACTACTACTACTACAATTACTACTACTACTACTACTACTACTACTACTACTACTTCTTCTTCTTCTTCTTCTTCTTCTTCTTCTTCTTCTTCTTTCTTCTTCTTCTTCTTCTTCTTCTTCTTCTTCTTCTCTCACTACTTCGTCTTCTTCTGTTTCATCATCTTTCTCAAACTATTAAACACGATCTTTAAAATTATTCATCCTGACTTGAGAAAAACACGCAGTGTTACAGGATAGGGACTCTTTCTGTGATGTGAGTATGCACTGGCTGTGGAGGCTAAAGCCGATCATGATAATGCTATTCATTGATACATCGCTCTTGTATACATACAATCTGAAGCTGATCATCATAATGCTATTCATTGATACATCGCTCTTGTATACATACAATCTGAAGCTGATCATCATAATGCTATTCTGAAGCTTGATCATCTGAATGCTAATGCTATTCATTGATACATCGCTCTTGTATACATACAATCTGAAGCTGATCATGATAATGCTATTCATTGATACATCGCTCTTGTATACATACAATCTGAAGCTGATCATGATAATGCTATTCATTGATACATCGCTCTTGTATACATACAATCTGAAGCTGATCATGATAATGCTATTCATTGATACATCGCTCTTGTATACATACAATCTGAAGCTGATCATGATAATGCTATTCATTGATACATCGCTCTTGTATACATACAATCTGAAGGATCATGATAATGCTATTCATTGATACATCGCTCTTGTATATACATACAATCTCTGAAGCCGATCATGATACATGCTATTCATTGATACACCGCTCTTGTATACATACAATCTGAAGCCGATCATGATAATGCTATTCATTGATACACCGCTCTTGTATACATACAATCTGAAGCCGATCATGATAATGCTATTCATTGATACACCGCTCTTGTATACATACAATCTGAAGCTGATCATCATAATGCTATTCATTGATACACCGCTCTTGTATACATACAATCAAAGCTGATCACATAATGCTCTTGTGATACACCGCTCTTGTATACATACAATCTGAAGCTGATCATCATAATGCTATTCATTGATACACCGCTCTTGTATACATACAATCTGAAGCTGATCATGATAATGCTATTCATTGATACACCGCTCTAGTATACATACAATCTGAAGCCGATCATGATAATGCTATTCATTGATACACCGCTCTTGTATACATACAATCTGAAGCCGATCATGATAATGCTATTCATTGATACACCGCTCTTGTATACATACAATCTGAAGCTGATCATGATAATGCTATTCATTGATTCACCGCTCTTGATACACAATCTGAAGCGCTGATACACCGCTCTGGTATACATACAATCTGAAGCTGATCATGATAATGCTATTCATTGATACACCGCTCTTGTATACATACAATCTGAAGCTGATCATGATAATGCTATTCATTGATACACCGCTCTTGTATACATACAATCTGAAGCTGATCATGATAATGCTATTCATTGATACACCGCTCTTGTATACATACAATCTGAAGCTGATCATGATAATGCTATTCATTGATACACCGCTCTTGTATACATACAATCTGAAGCTGATCATGATAATGCTATTCATTGATACACCGCTCTTGTATACATACATCTGAAGCTGATCATGATAATGCTATTCATTGATACACCGCTCTTGTATACATACAATCTGAAGCTGATCATGATAATGCTATTCATTGATACACCGCTCTTGTATACATACAATCTGAAGCCGATCATGATAATGCTATTCATTGATACACCGCTCTTGTATACATACAATCTGAAGCCGATCATGATTGATACACCGCTCTTGTATACATCATTGATATAACCGCTCTTGTATACATACAATCTGAAGCTGATCATGATAATGCTATTCATTGATACACCGCTCTTTATACATACAATCTGAAGCTGATCATGATAATGCTATTCATTGATACATCGCTCTTGTTATCATGATACAATCTGAAGCTGATCATGATAATGCTATTCATTGATACACCGCTCTTGAAGCAATCTGAAGCTATCATGATGATATTATTCATTGATACATCGCTCTTGTATACATACAATCGCTCTTGAATCTGATATCATGATAATGCTATCAAATTATTCATTGATTACACCGCTCTTGTATACATACAATCTGAAGCTGATATTCATTGATACATCGCTCTTGTATACATACAATCTCTGATAATTGATATTCATTGATATCGCTCTTGTATACATACAATCTGAAGCTGATAATGATGATATTATTCATTGATACATCGCTCTTGCATACATACAATCTGAAGCTGATAATGATAATGTTATTCATTGATACACCGCTCTTGTATACATACAATCTGAAGCTGATAATGATAATGTTATTCATTGATACATCGCTCTTGTATACATACAATCTGAAGCTGATAATGATAATATTATTCATTGATACATCGGTCTTGTATACTTACAATCTGAAGCTGATAATGATGATGTTATTCTTTAATACATCGGTCTTGTATACATACAGTCACACACGTCAGCAGCAACTGTGTAGCATGACATACTGTGCAGCTATCCATCTGTCCGTCTATCTATCTATCTCTCTATTTATCTATCTATCTGTTTATTTATCCCTCTATCTATGTATGTATATATATATATATATATATCTATCTATATATATATATATGTATGTATCTATGTGTATGTATGTATGTATGTATGTACGTATCTCTATCTATCTATCTATCTACCTATCTATCTGTCTGTCTGTCTGTCTGTCTGTCCATCTGTCTATTTGTCTGTCTATCTATCTGTTGGTCTGTCTGTCTATCGATCTTTCAATTTATCTATTTATCTATCTTTCTACCTGTCTATCTATCTATCTATCTATCTATCTATCTATCTATCTATCTATCTATCTATCTGTCTGACTGTCTGTCTATTGTCTATCTGTCTGTCTACCTACCTACCTACCTACCTACCTACCTATCTATCTATCAATATCTATCTATCTATCTGTCTGTCTGTCTGTCTGTCTATATGTCCGTCCGTCCGTCCGTCCGTCAGTCCGTCCGTCATCTATCTATCTATCTATCTATCTATCTATCTATCTATCTATCTATCTGTCTATCTATACTGAAAGTTTGCTAAGAACGAGGAGAGTGAGCTCAGACGCTTTCACGTTGTGAGATGTTAACAGGCGTGCACATGATGTAGACATACTTCAGTACAAAACTGTATCCTACTGTAACAAATAAATGCAACACAGACATCCATAACGTTCGTGTGAGTACAAGACTGTATCCTACTGTAACACAATATAAATGCAAACACAGACATCCATAACGTTCATGTGAGTACAAAACTGTATCCTACTGTAACACAAATAAATGCAAACACAGACATCCATAACGTTCATGTGAGTACAAGACTGTATCCTACTGTACCAAATAAAATGCAAACACAGACATCCATCACGTTCATGTGAAATGGATATGTGCACCCATGTCAAATAAATCAAAATGCTTGAAGAACAGAAAGCGTGCTGATATTGATTCTCTTCAACATGGTATCTCTATCATAAAAAAGGAAGAGGGGATCTCAAATCCTTCTGCAGCGAAGCTGGAATTCGTAGGGCCAAAAGGTTTGATTGATCAGAGATGGTGCTTCTGACATTTAAAAAATTGGAGAGAATTCCAAGGTCGATGCCGTGAATGAAAACGACATGGAAGCCATGAGATCAGAACCTGAAAGGACATGATGAGAGAAGTCATGTGTCGGAGTGAGAGAGAGAGAGAGAGAGAGAGAGAGAGAGAGAGAGAGAGAGACAGACAGACAGACAGACAGACAGACAGAGAGATGGACAAATACAGAGAGACATGGACAGAGAGACAGACAGACAGAGACAGAGAAATGGACAGAGAGAGAGGTAGCAGACTGAGAGATAGCCAGACAGACAGCGAGAGAGACAGACAGACTGGACAGACGACAGACAGACAGGAATCGACAGCAAAGACAGAGGATAGCCAGCACAAACCGACATGTAATGGTTATAGCAGAATGAGCAATTGTATGCAGCTTTAGCTCTCTCTCTACTCTCCTCTCTATGGACAGATCCTCTCTGAGCAAATGCAGACTCAGCTCTTACTCTCTCTCTCTCTCTCTCTCTCTCTCTCTCTCTCTCTCTCTCTCTCTCTCCTCATGCAGCTCTCTCTACCTCTCTCTCTCTCTCTCTCCTCTCTCTCTCAGACTGGGAACCAGTGAAGTGTGATTGTAAGCCGCAGAGAGAGGTTCACGGTGCTTCGCTTTGAAAATGATACATGCGCTGTTAAATTTTGAACTCACTGTAAAGGTAAGGTAAAATCCTAACAACAGGGAGAGGAGAGTGGCAATAATCTTTTCTTTCAATATTTCTATCATATATACATTTTCCACTAAACAGATTTTCTAAACAACACAAAGATGCGCCACATGTGTTACACATACATAACAATGAATACACACACTATAATATATGTACGCAACTAGAGTGTTATAGGAATCTAGGATATGATCTCTGCGGAGATTCTTATTTTCAATAAGAAAATGTTTCTCACCAGAAGTAAAACTAGAAAAACAGACGTACTAAGACTCGAAGTAAATATTCTGAAGTAATAGTTTCATAGTCGTATCTTTTCTGTCTCATTCATCCTTCTTCTATACCCATCCCTCACCTAGTCTCGACAGGATAGGGGAAATAATCAGTGTTTACAGCAGCTGGTGTGAAGGATTTTCTGTTTGAGATCACCCTTTCTCAACTGACAAAGAAACACACCTTACACACTTTCAAGATTTCTGCTTCACTAATAGTCTGGATGCCATAAGGTAGCCTCAATCTACTGTTCTGTTTGCCAACACACTTGCAAGTATGGCGGTAAAAGAAAGCAAAAGAACGCTTTCGAAGTGCACATCCACTGAAGAGTAGTATTTGCTTCTTATGTACTCCTCCTCCTCCTCCTTCTCCTTCTTCTTCTTCTTCCCCTCGTCCTCTTCCTCCTCTTCCTCGTCCTCCTTTTTCTTTTCCTTCTCATTCTCCTCCATTTCGTTCTCCTCCATCTCCTCTGCCCTCTTCTTTTCTTTTCCTTCTTTTCCTTCTTTTTCATTTCTCCTCTTCTCTTTCAATTTTTCTCCTTTTACGTATACGTCTTACTCCTCTTCTGTTTCCCCTTAGTCCTGTTCTGCTTCTTCTTCCATTTCTCTGCTTTCTCCTGTCTCAATGTAAAAAAAAAAAAATACCCATTCGTTTTTAGAAGAAATTGAACACGTTGGGGAAACATCAGTTTTTTTTTAGTCTCCTCACGCGGAAAGCAAAGCAGTAACATTCATCTTGTGAAAGGGGTGCTTCTCTAGAAAAGGGCGATGAGCCTTGTTGGAATTCCGGCTCCGCAGTGGAAAGATTTGCGAACGAGGAACTCCAAAACAGCGATCAATTACCAGGAGTTCTTTCCCCTAACTTGTCTTCCCTTGACCATCCTCACCCTCCTTCCTTCAGTTGATCTGTGTCCTTCCTTTTCTTCCTCTTTTCTTCCTGTCTCTCTTCCTTTGCGGTAGCTTAACTATAATGACCAAGACACCATTATTTGGGTCTGTTTCTAATAATATTTAGTGACGCAAATGGCATTTCAGTCCTGCCCTTTTTTTAAATCAAAATTGATTGAAAATCTCTTCTCTCTCTCTCTCTCTCTATCTCTCTCTCTCTCTCTCTCTCTCTCTTATCGTTTAGTATTTATCTCTCTCTCTCTCTCTCTTCTACTCTTCTCTCTCTCTCTCTTTTCTCTCTCTCTCTCTCTCTCTCTCTCTCTCTCTCTCTCTCTCTCTGTTGTCTCTCTGTCTCTTTGTCTACGTCCCTCTCTCTATCTCTCTGTCTCTGTCTTTGTCTTTCTCTCTCTCTCTCTCTCTC
>JADBJO010009882.1:65000-75000 GCA_016801955.1 Conus betulinus
CTCATTCTTAACAAAGACATTTTATACCCCTTCTCTTCCTTTTACAGCGGGTATGTGTGGAATTACTTTTGTTGCGGCTGAGAAATAGAGAGCTGCTGCTGGCCGTGTGAGGCAAGAAATGGTGTTTTAACTGCTTCATTGAAACAACCTGTAAAGGAGGAGAGCAAAGCGAGTGATGTACATCGCTGCTGCGCATCTTGTTCTCCTTCTCATTCTTCTTGTATATTCTAAAAAGACTGCTACCGCTACTGCTACCGCTTCTATTACTACTACTACTACTACTACTACTACTACTATTACTACTACTACTGTCAACATACTATCACTACCACCACCACTACCGCTGCTGCTGAAGCTATTTCTTTCCATGTAGTGTGCTCACTGAGGAATCAATATTCTATGTTGGTTTTCAGCCCAATACGATTCCCTCTTTTTCAAAACACCCTGATTCGAAAAAAAATGTACTGACATGTTCTTATGTTTACAGTCAGACAGGAAGATTCACGGTAAAAGAAAACAAACAAACAAACAAACAAACAAAACAACAAGACAGCAGACACACAAATCAAAAGCAACACATTCCGTACAAAAAAAAACAAACTATTTCTTGTCAACAGCTGAAATTGAGCTAATACCTACAGGACCGATACACGTGCTATCCCATCAAGCCGTAGTTCACTTCCGCTCACAAATGGCTAATGACTGAATCGGAGGAGAAACGAATCTGAACAGTGGCAGTCCCATCGTTTGTGCAGTTATGTAGACTGTAGGAAAGGGAGGTCTGTAGTGTTATGTAGACTGTAGGAAAGGGAGGTCTGTAGTGTTATGTAGACTGTAGGGAAGGGAGGTCTGTAGTGTGACTGTAGGGAAGGGAGGTCTGTAGTGTTCTGTAGACTGTAGGGAAGGGAGGTCTGTAGTGTTCTGTAGACTGTAGGGAAGGGAGGTCTGTAGTGTGACTGTAGGAAGGGAGGTCTGTAGTGTGACTGTAGGGAAGGGAGGTCTGTAGTGTTATGTAGACTGTAGGGAAGGGAGGTCTGTAGTGTGATGTAGACTGTAGGGAAGGGAGGTCTGTAGTGTGACTGTAGGGAAAGGAGGTCTGTAGTGTGATGTAGACTGTAGGGAAGGGAGGTCTGTAGTGTTATGTAGACTGTAGGGAAGGGAGGTCTGTAGTGTGATGTAGACTGCAGGGAAGGGAGGTCTGTAGTGTGACTGTAGGGAAGGGAGGTCTGTAGTGTTATGCAGACTGTAGGGAAGGGAGGTCTGTAGTGTGATGTAGACTGTAGGGAAGGGAGGTCTGTAGTGTTCTGTAGACTGTAGGGAAGGGAGGTCTGTAATGTTCTGTAGACTGTAGGGAAGGGAGGTCTGTAGTGTTCTGTAGACTGTAGGGAAGGGAGGTCTGTAGTGTTCTGTAGACTGCAGGGAAGGGAGGTCTGTAGTGTTATGTAGACTGTAGGGAAGGGAGGTCTGTAGTGTGACTGTAGGGAAGGGAGGTCTGTAGTGTGACTGTAGGGAAGGGAGGTCTGTAGTGTGACTGTAGGGAAGGGAGGTCTGTAGTGTTCTGTAGACTGTAGGGAAGGGAGGTCTGTAGTGTTATGTAGACTGTAGGGAAGGGAGGTCTGTAGTGTTATGTAGACTGTAGGGAAGGGAGGTCTGTAGTGTTATGTAGACTGTAGGGAAGGGAGGTCTGTAGTGTTATGTAGACTGCAGGGAAGGGAGGTCTGTAGTGTTATGTAGACTGTAGGGAAGGGAGGTCTGTAGTGTGACTGTAGGGAAGGGAGGTCTGTAGTGTGACTGTAGGGAAGGGAGGTCTCTAGTGTTCTGTAGACTGTAGGGAAGGGAGGTCTGTAGTGTGATGTAGACTGTAGGGAAGGGAGGTCTGTAGTGTTATGAAGACTGTAGGGAAGGGAGGTCTGTAGTGTTCTGTAGACTGTAGGGAAGGGAGGTCTGTAGTGTTATGTAGACTGTAGGGAAGGGAGGTCTGTAGTGTGATGTAGACTGTAGGGAAGGGAGGTCTGTAGTGTGATGTAGACTGTAGGGAAGAGAGGTCTGTAGTGTTATGTAGACTGTAGGGAAGGGAGGTCTGTAGTGTGACTGTAGGGAAGGGAGGTCTGTAGTGTTATGTAGACTGTAGGGAAGGGAGGTCTGTAGTGTGATGTAGACTGCAGGGAAGGGAGGTCTGTAGTGTTATGTAGACTGTAGGGACGGGAGGTCTGTAGTGCTGACTGTAGGGAAGGGAGGTCTCTAGTGTTCTGTAGACTGTAGGGAAGGGAGGTCTGTAGTGTTCTGTAGACTGTAGGGAAGGGAGGTCTGTAGTGTTCTGTAGACTGTAGGGAAGGGAGGTCTGTAGTGTGACTGTAGGGAAGGGAGGTCTGTAGTGTGACTGTAGGGAAGGGAGGTCTGTAGTGTGACTGTAGGGAAGGGAGGTCTGTAGTGTTATGAAGACTGTAGGGAAGGGAGGTCTGTAGTGTTTGTAGACTGTAGGGAAGGGAGGTCTGTAGTGCTGACTGTAGGGAAGGGAGGTCTGTAGTGTGACTGTAGGGAAGGGAGGTCTGTAGTGTTATGTAGACTGTAGGGAAGGGAGGTCTGTAGTGTGACTGTAGGGAAGGGAGGTCTGTAGTGTGATGTAGACTGTAGGGAAGGGAGGTCTGTAGTGTTATGTAGACTGTAGGGAAGGGAGGTCTGTAGTGTGACTGGAGGGAAGGGAGGTCTGTAGTGTGACTGTAGGGAAGGGAGGTCTGTAGTGTGACTGTAGGGAAGGGAGGTCTGTAGTGTTCTGTAGACTGTAGGGAAGGGAGGTCTGTAGTGTTATGTAGACTGTAGGAAGGGAGGTCTGTAGTGTGATGTAGACTGTAGGGGAAGGGAGGTCTGTAGTGTTATGAAGACTGTAGGGAAGGGAGGTCTGTACTGTGACTGTAGGGAAGGGAGGTCTGTAGTGTGACTGTAGTTAAGGGAGGTCTGTAGTGTGATGTAGACTGTAGGGAAGGGAGGTCTGTAGTGTGTTATGAAGACTGTAGGGAAGGGAGGTCTGTAGTCTGACTGTAGGGAAGAGAGGTCTGTAATGTGACTGTAGGGAAGGGAGGTCTGTAGTGTGACTGTAGTTAAGGGAGGTCTGTAGTGTGATGTAAACTGTAGGGAACGGAGGTCTGTAGTGTTCTGTAGACTGCAGGGAAGGGAGGTCTGTAGCGTTATGTAGACTGTAGGGAAGGGAGGTCTGTAGTGTGACTGTAGGGAAGGGAGGTCTGTAGTGTGACTGTAGGGAAGGGAGGTCTGTAGTGTGACTGTAGGGAAGGGAGGTCTCTAGTGTTCTGTAGACTGTAGGGAAGGGAGGTCTGTAGTGTTATGTAGACTGTAGGGAAGGGAGGTCTGTAGTGTTATGTAGACTGTAGGGAAGGGAGGTCTGTAGTGTTATGTAGACTGTAGGGAAGGGAGGTCTGTAGTGTTATGTAGACTGCAGGGAAGGAGGTCTGTAGTGTTATGTAGACTGTAGGGAAGGGAGGTCTGTAGTGTGACTGTAGGGAAGGGAGGTCTGTAGTGTTATGTAGACTGTAGGGAAGGGAGGTCTGTAGTGTGATGTAGACTGCAGGGAAGGGAGGTCTGTAGTGTGTATGTAGACTGTAGGGACGGGAGGTCTGTAGTGTGATGTAGACTGTAGGGAAGGGAGGTCTGTAGTGCTGACTGTAGGGAAGGGAGGTCTGTAGTGTTCTGTAGACTGTAGGGAAGGGAGGTCTGTAGTGTTCTGTAGACTGTAGGGAAGGGAGGTCTGTAGTGTTCTGTAGACTGTAGGGAAGGGAGGTCTGTAGTGTGACTGTAGGGAAGGGAGGTCTGTAGTGTGACTGTAGGGAAGGGAGGTCTGTAGTGTGACTGTAGGGAAGGGAGGTCTGTAGTGTTATGAAGACTGTAGGGAAGGGAGGTCTGTAGTGTTTGTAGACTGTAGGGAAGGAGGTCTGTAGTGCTGACTGTAGGGAAGGGAGGTCTGCAGTGTGACTGTAGGGAAAGGAGGTCTGTAGTGTTATGTAGACTGTAGGGAAGGGAGGTCTGTAGTGTGACTGTAGGGAAGGGAGGTCTGTAGTGTGATGTAGACTGTAGGGAAGGAGGTCTGTAGTGTTATGTAGACTGTAGGGAAGGGAGGTCTGTAGTGTGACTGTAGGGAAGGGGAGGTCTGTAGTGTGACTGTAGGGAAGGGAGGTCTGTAGTGTGACTGTAGGGAAGGGAGGTCTGTAGTGTTCTGTAGACTGTAGGGAAGGGAGGTCTGTAGTGTTATGTAGACTGTAGGGAAGGGAGGTCTGTAGTGTGATGTAGACTGTAGGGAAGGGAGGTCTGTAGTGTTATGAAGACTGTAGGGAAGGGAGGTCTGTACTGTGACTGTAGGGAAGGGAGGTCTGTAGTGTGACTGTAGTTAAGGGAGGTCTGTAGTGTGATGTAGACTGTAGGGAAGCGAGGTCTGTAGTGTGATGTAGACTGTAGGGAAGGGAGGTCTGTAGTGTGATGTAGACTGTAGGGAAGGGAGGTCTGTAGTCTGACTGTGGGAAGAGAGGTCTGTAATGTGACTGTAGGGAAGGGAGGTCTGTAGTGTGACTGTAGTTAAGGGAGGTCTGTAGTGTGATGTAAACTGTAGGGAAGGGAGGTCTGTAGTGTTATGTAGACTGTAGGGAAGGGAGGTCTGTAGTGTGATGTAGACTGTAGGGAAGGGAGGTCTGTAGTGTTATGAAGACTGTAGGAAGGGAGGTCTGTAGTGTGACTGTAGGGAAGGGAGGTCTGTAGTGTGATGTAGACTGTAGGGAAGGGAGGTCTGTAGTGTGATGTAGACTGTAGGGAAGGGAGGTTTGTAGTGTTATGAAGACTGTAGGGAGGGGAGGTCTGTAGTGTGACTGTAGGGAAGGGAGGTCTTTAGTGTGACTGTAGGGAAGGGAGGTCTGTAGTGTGATGTAGACTGTAGGGAAGGGAGGTCTGTAGTGTGACTGTAGGGAAGGGAGGTCTGTAGTGTGACTGTAGGGAAAGGAGGTCTGTAGTGTGACTGTAGGAAAGGGAGGTCTGTAGTGTTATGTAGACTGTAGGGAAGGTAGGTCTGTAGTGTGATGTAGATTGTAGGGAAGGGAGGTCTGTAGTGTGACTGTAGGGAAGGGAGGTCTGTAGTGTGACTGTAGGGAAGGGAGGTCTGTAGTGTGATGTAGACTGTAGGGAAGGGAGGTCTGTAGTGTTCTGTAGACTGTAGGGAAGGGAGGTCTGTAATGTTCTGTAGACTGTAGGGAAGGGAGGTCTGTAGTGTTCTGTAGACTGTAGGAAGGGAGGTCTGTAGTGTTCTGTAGACTGCAGGGAAGGGAGGTCTGTAGTGTTCTGTAGACTGCAGGGAAGGGAGGTCTGTAGTGTTATTGTAGACTGTAGGGAGGGGAGGTCTGTAGTGTTCTGTAGACTGCTGGGAAGGGAGGTCTGTAGTGTTCTGTAGACTGCAGGGAAGGGAGGTCTGTAGTGTTCTGTAGACTGCAGGGGAGGGAGGTCTGTAGTGTTATGTAGACTGTAGGGAGGGGAGGTCTGTAGTGTTATATAAACTGTAGGGAAGGGAGGTGTGTAGTGTTATGTAGACTGTAGGGAGGGGAGGTCTGTAGTGTTCTGTAGACTGTAGTGAAAGGAGGTCTGTAGTGTGACTGTAGGGAAGGGAGGTGTGTAGTGTTCTGTAGACTGTAGTGAAGGGAGGTCTGTAGTGTTATGTAGACTGTAGGGAAGGGAGGTCTGTAGTGTTATATAAACTGTAGGGAAGGGAGGTCTGTAGTGTTATGTAGACTGTAGGGAAGGGAGGTCTGTAGTGTTATGTAGACTGTAGGGAAGGGAGGTCTGTAGTGTGACTGTAGGGAAGGGAGGTCTGTAGTGTTATGTAGACTGTAGGGAAGGGAGGTCTGTAGTGTGATGTAGACTGTTGGGAAGGGAGGTCTGTAGAGTTATGTAGACTGTAGGGAAGGGAGGTCTGTAGTGTTATATAAACTGTAGGGAAGGGAGGTCTGTAGTGTTCTGTAGACTGTAGGGAAGGGAGGTCTGTAGTGTTATGTAGACTGTAGGGAAGGGAGGTCTGTAGTGTGATGTAGACTGTAGGGAGGGAGGTCTGTAGAGTTATGTAGACTGTAGGGAAGGGAGGTCTGTAGTGTGTTATATAAACTGTAGGGAAGGGAGGTCTGTAGTGTTATGTAGACTGTAGGGAAGGGAGGTCTGTAGTGTTATATAGACTGTAGGGAAGGGAGGTCTGTAGTGTGACTGTAGGGAAGGGAGGTCTGTAGTGTTATGTAGACTGTAGGGAAGGGAGGTTCTTTCTCTTGGAATTTGTCCTTAAAACTGTCCCCTCTGGTGATTGTCTGCCTTTCCATATGTCTGCCTGTCTTCTAGCTGATGGTTAAAAGTTTCATTTAATAGTGTCTCCGTTTTTTGTTGTTTTTATAGTTGTTGTTGTTACCTGTGTGAGCGTGGGGGTGGGGGGAATTTTTTGTTTCTTTTTTAATTCTACTTGTTTGCTTTGTGGGTTTTTTTTTTTTTTGTTTTTTGTTTTTTTGTTTTTGAGGGGGGGGGGGGGGGGGGGGGGGGGGGGGGGGTCAGCCCGTCTGCTATTAAACTGGGTTTTAATTCAGCAATGGAACAATTAAGTTGAAGGGGGGGGGGGGGGGGGGGACAAACTTCCCAAGTGACAAATGTAACTGCAGGTGGGATTCATCAACGTCTTTCTTGTGGAGTAAAAAAAAAACTGACTTACTCTGCCAGAAATGTCCGGTGCTTTGACTCTGAAATCGTCTGATCAAGAGTCACAGCTACTTTAATATTTCATACCCGAAAGAGCTAAAATAGAGACATTGCTTGTGTTCAAAATACCTAGTATGGTCAATGACATGCATTTTCCCCCCCCGCCGCGCCCCGCCCCTTCCCCCCTCCCGCACCTCTCTCTCTCTCTCTCTCTCTCTCTCTCTCTCTCTCTCTCTCTCTCTCTCTCTCTCTCTGACAGACACACTCAATGAGGAATCCATATAACTATTAGTTTTTCAGCCTGTTATGACTTCTCTTCTGAAAGTACAATGATTAGACACAGGTTTAATGATACATTCCTTTGTTGATTAACAGACAGGCAGACTCGCGAGAGAAAAAAAAAAAGAGACAAATAGACACTGAGTAATCGACACTTAAACTTCCTCCCATGTCGACGGCTCAAAGGGAGCTAACGAAGACAGTACCATCGGAAACGACGCGCGCGTTATCCCATCAAGCCGCATCTCTCTTCCGCCTGGTGATGGGAAATGAATGGATCGGAAGAGAAACGAATGAGAGCAGTGGCGGTCCACTGGTTTGTGCAGTTATGTAGACTGTAGGGAAGGGAGGGTCTTGAGTAAAACCTTGTCAAGACTTCCTTCTCTCGGAACCTCGTACTTAAAAATAATTATGCCTGGAACTTTGTCTGCCTTTCGGTCTGTCTGTCTGTCTTCTATTTGTTAAAAGTTTCAAGTGGAAGTGGGTTTTTTTTTTTTATTGTTGTTGTGTGTTTGGGGGTTGTTTTGTGCTTTTTGTTGGGGAGGGGTGGGGTGCGGAATGCCTGTGTGCATGTCTGTTACTAAACCATTTTTAATTCAGCTGTGGAACAATTAAGCTGAAGTGAGAGAAAACTAAATGTAGAAAAATGATGATATTAAAGCTTCCCTAGTGACAACTTTCACAGCTTTTGGGCTTCTTCGACATCTTTCTTGTGGAGTTAAACTAACTTGCTTTCCCAGAAATGACCAGTGTCTTGACTCCAGAATCGTTTGATCAGGAGTCACAGCTGCTGTTATGATTGTATACCTGTGAAAGCTAACACAAAGACATTGTGCATGTTCTGGATTCATAGTAAGTCCTTACGCGTAATCCCCCCTCCCCTCTCTCTCTCTCTCTCTCTCTCTCTCTCTCTCTCTCTCTCTCTCTCCTCTCTCTCTCTCTCTCTCTCTCTCTCTCTCTCTCTCTCTCTCTCTCTCTCTCTCTGTGCGTGCGTGCGTTTGCGTGCGTACGTGCGTGCGTGCGTGCGTGCGTGCGTGTGTGTGTGTGTGTGTGTGTGTGTGTGTGTGTGTGTGTGTGTGTGTGTGTGTGTGTGTGTGTGACAGAAACACTTCATGAGGAAACCATATTCTGTTACCTATTTGGTTTTCAGCCTATTATGATTTCTCTTCTAAAATACTGTGATTCAACAAAGTTTACTAATACGTTCCTGGTTTGACTAAACAGACAGACACATTAACACAAGAAAGACAAATGCACAGAGATTAATCGAAACTGACAAATTCCTCACGGTAAAAAAAAAAACTGTCTTGTCGACAGCTCAAAGGGAGCTAACGAAGACAGTACCTCCAGGATCGATGCACGCGCTATCCCATCAAGCCGCATCTCTCTTCCGCTTAGTGATGGGAAATGAATGAATCGGAAGAGAAACGAATTTGAGCAGTGTCGGTCCACTGGTTTGTGCAGTTACGTAGACTGTAGGGAAAGGAAGGTCTTCAGTGGGCCCTTGTCAGGAATTCATTCTCTCAGAACCCAATCCTGAAAACGGTCCTTCATGGAGGTTTGTCTGTCCTTCTGTCTGTCTGTCTTCCGTCTGTTCCATAAAGATAGCAAGCTAATGTCCAGAGGTTTGGGTTTTCATATGTTCATCTCTGTTTGCCTGCCTGTCTGTCTGTGTCACCACATTCACTTCTATTAATATCAGCAGGGGTCCACGAACAAATCTAGTTTCTTCCAATTGCAAAGTGAGGCGACAGCAGGCGGAAATGGAAACAAACTTTAAATGTAATTAATAGCGCACCGCCAAGAAAAATAGACAAACGAATCACAAGACAAACAAGACAATTATTCAACACCCATCTTGCGCTGAAGTGAATGAAGATATGTGATTGCTTGTCCATTTTCGTTGTTCTGAGTGTTTTGTGTCTTGCCAGAAGAAGACATAAGAGGTCAAAACGCGCGTCGTGTTTTGTCACGTGATTCGTTTGTCTACGTTTTTTGTTTGTTTGTTTTGACGGTGCGCTGTCTACGTTTTTGTTTGTTTATTTGTTTTTGGCGGTGCGCTGTCAATTACATTTGTAATAATTTTTCCATGTCCATGATAATGACTTAGCAAGTATATAAAAAAAAATAATGATACTAAAAACTCGATCAACGACAACTAATGACAAGCAAGAAGAGTAACTCTTTCTGCTACGACCAGATATGCTCGCCCATAGCTCAGCATAAATGTAGCTTACGCCTAACCCACATCCAGACGCGATCCACACAATCCAAACAAAAAGACACCCTCAGAAAGACCTTCCAACGTTATCCAAATATCCTGTGTCTGATAACTGCACACATGAACAACTACTGGACACATACGAGCGCGAGTTAACATTTATTCAAGACTGGCGTAGCTTTTATTTTCATCCTGACCACTGTCAAACAGACACTGTGGCAATACAGAAACAAATGGAGGTCACCTCGGTGTGTTTTGTATGAAAGGAAATCGTCAATGAGATAGCGATGACTGTTTCCTGTGTGATCACTGTCCTCTGCCTCATTCAAGACTGGCTTTCTGTCAGTGACAATGTCACACGGCGGAGATTCACTGGAGCCTTTCCCGTGCGGAGACTGGCTTTCTCTCAGTGGCAATGTCACACAGCAGAGATTCACTGGAGCCTTTCCCGTGCGGAGCGGAGACTGGCTTTCTCTCAGCGGAGTGGCAATGTCACACAGCGGAGATACACTGGAGCCTTTCCCGTGCGAATCATCCTAATTGATTACTGCCAGGCCGGGCTAGCGTCCCAACCCCACTATGAGCTGGATGAGGAGTCACGGCCACTGTGCAGATTGCATCATCCATGACAGCTGACGGAGAAACATCGTCTGCATTTTTATGACCACATGGCAATACTGATGACATGCATGTCTGTCTGTGTGTCGGTCTATGTGGTGTGTGTGTGTGTGTGTGTGTGTGTGTGTGTGTGTGTGTGTGTGTGTGTGTGTGTGTGTGTGT
>JADBJO010009883.1:0-25000 GCA_016801955.1 Conus betulinus
CCCGTCATGTAGTCTCAGACCGAAATGGGAATCCGTAGCATCATCTTCATCAGCCTCATTCTCATCGATCAGGCCATTAAAATAATTAAAAAAAAAAAAAAAAAAAAAGAAAGAAAGAAAGAAGAAAGAAAAAAAAAGTATCAAATTCTGTGGCCCTTCTGCCCCTGCTCGCATGGTGACCTCAATTTCGATGTGCTGTCCACGTCTGTGGCCTTGGTTTGGTTTCTGCCGGAGTCACCGGTATCGGCGAGTCCATGGGGGCTGTCGTTTTTGGTCGGACGTGGTGGCGCCCTCTGGAGGGAGAGCTCACTCGCGCCGGCCTCCGCGACTAAGCAATTATTGTCGTCAGTAGGGGCCTTAGTAGTTAGTAGGTGGTGTCCTGCGTATGTTTAGATCAGAACAGGCGCCACTGAATACCACCAAAGTGACTCGGCAACAGTGCAGTGTCTCCTCCGGTGGGTTGCCTGTTGACGACTTGATATTGACTGCTCCCTGTGGATTGCCGGTGCCGGGGCTGAGGCGGGGCTGACCAGGCTGTGGCTGTGGACGGAGTGTCGGAATGAGCGGCGTGGGATGCACTGCCACTGAGGTGGTGCAGAGGTTCGGACAAAAAAAAATAAACAAATTAAAAAAAAAAAAAAAAAAAAAAAAGAAAAAAAAAAAAACTACTTTGTGTTATTGTCGTGCTGAAGAAAAAATAATAACTGTCACTAATTGATGACTCATAGGTCGGTTGGTAGATGATTACGACCCAGTATTAATGTATGTTTTTGTTTTTTTTTTCAAAGTATGTGAATCGGAAAAGTGCATGCATCCATAATTTCTGTGTGAGAGTCAGCCAGCCAGACACCCGCACACGACCCATTCCATCCAATACAATCATGCGTATACAAAATATATCAGGAAAAACAAAATCATAATAACCCCAAAACATAAGTCTAATCATAATAACACAAAAGACAAGTCTATATCAAAGTAGATTCCAATAATTATGAACACAAGAAAGTATTCATATACACATCACAACAGATTTCGTCAGGAAAAAAAAAAAGTAGCTGGTAGCTACTGACCACCAGAAGTTATTCCCTTGACAAAAAATCAGCCACATGCTGGCAGTACCTGGAATTGGTTCAACGCGGAACCGGAATTCCTGTCAGCAAAAGATGATTATTCCTTGTTTTTGGACGACTGAAGGAAAGCGAGTGGTTTGTGGTCTGTGTTTGCAGAATTCACTCTCTCCCTGTCAGAAACCGTGCAAACCTCTCGCACCCCCCAAAAATAACCAGGCACTCTATTGTTGAGTACTTCCGCTGACTGGCGGAAAACTTCTTGCTGGCATACTGTACCGGGCGAAGAAGACCGTTCTTTTCCTGAAGGAGCACAGCTCCCACGCCTTTCGAACTGACACCTGCCCAGGGTTAAAAATCCTCGGCTACAGACGGTAACAACAAAACAGGGAACGTATTCACGTTCCTTGCATCTGTTCCAGAGCAGACTGGCACTCTGTAGTCCAAATGATGTGTTTAGATTTATCACCCTTTGTCAGATCAGTCAAAGGTGCAGAGAGAGAAGCAAAATCAGATACATACCACCTGTAGTAGAGAACAACAACCCCCAAAGATATCGAACCTCCTTTTTTTGTTTTCGAGTACCTGTAAAGAAAGAAACTTGGACACCTTAGAGCTTTCTGGCATCATGCAACCAATAGCGACGCGATGTCCCAGGAACTCTAAGGACTGGAAGCCGGCCTGAATCTTCGATGGTTTGGCAGTAAGTCCAAAGTCCCTGATTTTATTGAAAACAGAACGCAAAGACGTAGAAAAGAAGACCATGAACTCTGTGACAACAGGATATCATCAAAGAAACTCACCGTACCACACTCATACAAACGCAGTGCACGCATCATACGTGCAAACGTAGCCAGAGCGTTTTGCAATCCAAATGGCATCTTTGTCGACTGGAATAGCCCGAAAGGTGTCTGGAAAATAGTTGTGCCTTTGTCACATTCCATCATGGGGATCTGCCAGAGTAGCCCTTCGTCAAAGCGATTCTGCAAAATATCTGCCATCAGACAAGACTTTCAACATCTGGAATTGGTTCAGCATCGAAAATCGTGAGTTGATTAAGTTTACGATAATCAATGCAGAAGATCACAGAGCCATCTGGCTTGTTTACCAATATACAGGACAGCTGTAAGGAGAAGTGGATGGTTCAATTGCCCCCAAATCCAAGATAACCTGTATCTCTTTTTGTACAATCTTCTGCTTGGCGAATGGCAAAGGATAAGGTTTAACACGAACAGGAACATCACTTGACAAAGTAATGGCATGTGGATCCACTCCCTTTGCTGAACCAGGTAGGTTTTGGCTGTGAGCATGTCACTAAAATCCTGCATAATAGTTTGTAACTCAGCTTTCTGCGTAGAAGTCAAGTCCTCACAAATCACAGCATCCTTGTACGTCTCTCACTTTACTGTCAGAGTTGGTAAGACAGACGATATCAGAGTCAGCGTCCAACAACACAAACCAACAGACGCAGTCTCTGTCATGTCGAACACGTCGGTTTGTCACGAAACGGAACATCGTCAAGAGCTTTAACTGATAAAATATCCGACAAGTCAGACGACAAAGACGGAAAATCTGATACAACTGTCATGTCAACAGACTTGTTGATATCAACTTTCACTCTTTGAACATACAGCTTGAGCATTGAGCATGTTAACATGAAACTTCTTGACCTGCCCGTTCGTGTCAATGGCGTAGTTCACAGGTGATAACGTGGACACAACAGAGAAAAAAAGACCTTTTCCACTGGATGCCTAGCTTGCTGTGGTCATCTGTCAACAAGACCAGAACATTATCACCAAATCTGAATGACCGTACATTTGACTTCCTGTATGCATACTTCTTGTATCTGTCAGCCATTCTATCAGCCATCTCATGGGCAAGCTACAGGCGTCGTAATCCTGTTTTGCAAACCAAAAACATACTGATACACATTTTCACATCGGCAGCAGACTCAGTGTTGGTACCTGTCCATTTGTTAGGCAAGAGACCAAGCGGCCCCGAGGCGAATGACCATAAACAAGCTCGAAAGGGGAGAAATCCAGTGACTCATTCGGGAGTTCCCGGTATGCAAAGAGTAATGCCGGAATGTACCGATCCCATTCACGAGGGGCATGGGAGGAAACTTTGAGAGAAGCATGGTTTTCAACGTACCATTAAATTGTTCGACCATCCCGTTCGATTGTGGATGAAACAGAGTTGTAACCACAGACTTCACTGACAACAACCTGCATACTTCAGAAATCCAGTCTGAAAGATACTGAGTACCACAGTCCGACAGAATCTCTTCTGGAAGACCGATACGCGACAAAAATGGAAAGAAGAGCTTCAGAAACCGTAACGGTATCAAATCCTTTTCAACGGAACTGCTCCAGGGAAGCGTGTGGCCGTGTCCACGAGTCAAAACATAACGATTCCCTGATCACGGTACGGTTGAAATGGACCGACAAGATCGATTGCGGCACGATGGAACGGAGTGGAAATCACAGGCATTTTTTGTGAAAAGGAGCACAAGGAACTCTACCTTTATGAAAAGTCCTCTGGCACACGCCACAAGACCGGCAATACTGAACCACATCCATGCGTACAGTAAGCCAGTATAACTTGCAAGGACACGCTGCAAAGTGCGTTTGATTCCACAATGACCTGCAACAATGGCATCATGAGCAGTGCGTAACACAGTATCTCTAAATGTCACACTGTCACTTTTGCACACACGCATTCAAGACAGCATTTACTCCATACGCACACGCAATCCCTCTAATCAACCAAAGGCGCACTACCGAATGTTTTTTTTTTCTTCTCCCTCTCTCCTTCGGGGAAAACACTTTAGTAAATGAATCGAACAATTAATAAACAGATTCTATACTTGTATCTCTCTTTCTCCTCACACCGAGAGATAAATCAGGTTACGAATTGAAATAAAAAAATTCTTACAAGATCCTTCCTTCTTGCCGAAGAAAAGAATATTCACAACCTCCTAGACTATAAAGTCATGGCCTTCACATAACATTGGCCAAAGATCCAGACCAGGAGAATAAATAATTCCTGAATAACCAGCCGCCATGGCGAAGTGGTTAGTGTCGCGGACTCCCGGCTGGGAGGTCGTGGGTTCGAATCCCATCAGAGTCATGTGGGTTTTTTCTGCCCCGACCGGCTCCTACCCAGAGTTGAGTTTGCTGCGGACTCACTTGGGAAGACTGGGACCACACAGTTGAGTTTCATCCACTTATTGGATGCGTTTTCTGAGAGTGTTGCTCAAATTTCCTGACCAACACTGCAGATGTCTGTATCTCTCGGGCCTGGTTGACGCTGGGGTATATTATGAAAGGAAGCGTAGAGTACAGCCCTGTCATGTAGTCTCAGACCGAAATGGAAATCCGTAGCATCATCTTAATCATCATCATCTTCATTCTCATCGATCAGCAAAAAAAAAAGTCTCAAGTTCTGTGGCCCTTCATGCCCTGCTCTCATGGTGACCTCAGTAGTGTCCTCTCTACGTCTGTGGCCTTGGTCTGGTTCCGTCGGGGTCACGGTATCGGCGAGTCCATGGGGGCTGTCGTTGGACGGACGTGGTGGCGCCCTCTGGAGGGAGAGCTCACTCACGCCGGCTCCGCGACTAAGCAATTATTGTCGTCAGTAGGGGGCTTAGTGGGTGGTGTCCTGCGTATGTTAGATCATAACAGACGCCACTGATCACCACCGAAGTGACTCGGCAGCAGTGCAGTGTCTCCTCCGTGGGTGGGTTGCCTCTTGACAACTTGACAGTGGCTGCTCCCTGTGGATTGTCAGTGCCGGGGCGGCGGCAGGGGGCCGACCGGACTGTGACTGTGGACGGGTGTCGGAATGAGCGGCGTGGGTGCACTGCCTCTGAGGTGGCGCAGAGATTGGGACAGGAAAAAAAAAAAAAAAAAAAAAAAAAAAAATCCTGCATTCATGATTCCATACCTGTATCAGAGATGAGACTCGCCCTATACTGTCATAATGCCCTGTCTGCATCAGAAAACGTGTCGCCCCCTGAATTCTCCTGTCACTGGAGAAATGATGAGATCTGACTCCTCTACCTGGAGTTTTTTAATTGCTGGGGCTTAACTACTGGGTGTGTTCCCCACACCATGGCCATCATTAACCACCCGTCTCAGAGGAGGAATAGCTGACGGGGTGAAGGGTGAAGGTGAAGGGCTAAAATACGAATAAGGTTCGTGTAAGTAACCTGCTTCCCAATTCAGTATATGAACTTTTTCTTTCTCTTTTCTTAAGGTTTCCCCTGTACCTTTCCCAACTATCTATGGCTTACCTGGTAATGACTGGTCAGTAGTGAGGACCCCTTGACCAACGTCGTGACAGGTTCGAGTCTTTAGGCCATCTGCTGGGCTAAAATTGATTCTTTCCTCCCGCTCCCTAGTGAGTGCATACTCAGTGTTTAAAACACATGACTAGCACCTTACCAGCCCTTATTTAACTATCTCAGTGGTCACTTTCACCCAATGACCACCCTTGTTTACGTAATGAGTAATTCTCACATTATTTGGGAACGCCCGCTACACTAGTCAGGCCACATGAATATTCTCCCTTTTTAGTTGTGGCATGGGGAAATGATTCATATCACTAGACTACATGTGATGGAGCGTCACATGCCTTGATGTGAGGCTACGTCACATGACACCCTCCATCCTGGGATGAAGAAAAAAACATTTCTCCAGAGAAAAAAAAAATAAAAGGATATACAACTTCACTTAAAACACATCTTCAGCCATGAATTGCAAAATGTGTATCCATCACACATGATTCACCAGACTACTCATAACGTATAGAATCAACCATCATGAAAGAAATGAAGTATCAAATAAGTAAATAAAGAAGGGATAATAAATATGGAATGAAAAAAAAAAAACACAGACAATGACTTAGTGTGTGTGTGTGTGTGTGTGTGTGTGTGTGTGTGTGTGTGTGTGTGTGTGTGTGTGTGTGTTTAAAAGTTAGAGCACAAACATAGAAAATCAAGAAAATAGAAAATGCAAAATCACTAAACAAATGTGCGCTCTAACACATTTAATGAATATAACAAACAGCAAACAAATGGAAGGACAGACAGTTTAAAAGGAAGGGCATAAAGAAATCAGACAAGAAGCCTTAATAAAAGATGAGGTGAATCTGAAAAAAAACTAGACAGGAGCTTATCAAGGAGAAAAAAGTAATAATTTGAAAACGTGTGGTGAGCAGAAACTCAAGAGAGAGCAGAACCAGAATAGAAAAGAAGGAAATGAGACCAGAAAAGGAAAACCCTCAGATAGTACCCTAAAAGTAACTACCTCCCGTAAAGCTGGAGACGGGGTAACTAAAGATATAATGAAATAATTAAACAAGAGAAATACTAATATTCAATATATTAACAGTGAGAAACAACCATCGAATCACAAAGTAACTTAGTACATGAATAAGTATTAATATAAAGACTACAGTATAACAAACATCAAGAAGGTAAGCAATGCCCCCAAATACACAATAACACTAAAAAAAGAAGGACAAATACAGATAACAGAATAATTATTTTCAAAGGGGGGAATGCCTCGAAAGTTAAGAGGAAACCAAGGGAACAAAAGGAAACGCCATCAATTTAGAAAATTTTCAGTGGGATACAGCATCACACTCACACGAGGGAGGGAGGGGACAGAGCAAAATTATTCCTAGCTTGGCTGAAAAGGGTGGGAAAGAATTTGTTCTGAAATTACACTGGGGTACAAAACAACATTCTTAAGTCGGGGTCACCAATGTTATACTCTAGGGGTCGTACACACACACGCACATGTACCAAAAGTACACTCCGCTCGCACACGCGCAATCACTCCTCTCACCCAAGGAGCGCCAAATAATAAACGCAACACCGGAAAGGTTTGTTTCACCTCCTTCTATGGGAGCATAAATATTATTAATCAAACACCAACACTTAAATAACTTCCAACTAAGTAGCGAAATATTTATGTTTATCTTCCTATAAAGAAACCTGGAATATGGAAGCAGTGTATCTACTTTCCTGTAAAGGAATTTTGATGTGGAAACATTTGGGTGGGAAATATTTAAAGGCATGGCCACTTTCTTAACCTCAGGGTAGACACACAGGGGACAGCCATCTTCAGGCTGAATAGAGCGTCGCCTTATACGAACTTTCCTTCCTCAGGGTCTGGGTTTGTTATGGAGAAATGGCCAGCTAATTTCTAAAAATAAGATCCAGTGTGGAGATTGTGACCAGACATACGTTGGAGAAACAGAAAGAAAATTGAAACTCCGCATGAAAGAACACAAGAGAGAATCATCACCAGTCAGAGAACACTTGAACATCAGCAGACATGAGTTCTCCAGGGACAATGTCAGCGTCCTGGACCAGGAACCTAAATGGTTCCAAAGAGGATAAAGGAGGCCACGTCTCCTTCCCTCAACCGAAACCGGGAGCGACATAATCTACCAGCAGCCTATACTTGCCTTGTTCGCTCGCGTGACTCGAGTTCATCTCGAGATCGCGGGCACCGATTTCAACTCACTCCCGAAACATTCGGCGCTGACGAAGGCCTCTGGATGGAGGCCGAAAGCTTCACTTCGGCTAAACTTTCTGTGTGAAAAGGTAAAAGACTGTGTTTAATCTTAAATAACTTCATTTATACCTCCACTCCATGAAGGGGGAAAAAGAAACAACTGCTTCCCCTACAATCAAGGAATCTATGATTTTAAGGGGGATGAATCAGCATCAATTACCAGCAAAAGGGGGAGATGTACCACATCATCCGTAAACATCAGGCAGAATACACCAACATCCTTCATAGGCATCAGGAGGAGACACATAAAAACCATTCACTATCCAGCCCAAAATACAAAGAGCGTCACTGTCTCTAGGAAGGAAGTTCTGGGGGTATCTTTCTGCACTCGAGTCTAATCAATTATCAGTTATGAATTATTATTTAAGAAAATATCGTAACATCAGTTCCATTCGGCCATGCCTTTAAATATTTCTCACCTAAATGTTTCCACATTCAAAATTCCTTTACAGGAAAGTAGATACACTGCTTCCATATTCCAGGTTTCTTTATAGGAAGATAAATATACATTTCACTCTCTGGTCACTCTCTTAACCTTGGGCTAGACACACAGGGGACATCCATCTCCGGGCTGAATAGGGCGTCGCCTTATACGAACTCTCCATCCTCAGGTCTGGGGCTTGTTATGGAGAAGTGGTCTGCTACCTGACCTGGGCTGGGGACTTGGTCCAGCACCTCTGGAACCACCCCAAGGCCCTAGATCTGTTGCCTGTGTGAGACAGCTAATCTGTCAACACACTCGGAACCACAGACAGTTTCTGTAATTACTAAAAAAAGAAAAAAGGGGAACTCACCTCAACATGAAGACGTAAAGCAGATGCTCCCAGGATTCACCGAAATGGGGAGAGAATGATGAATCCATCGGTGCTCAACCAATCATGACTGCAAATCCCAAACTGACTATGAACATGGACCAAATGGAATATCCATGTGTCTGTGAAAAGCGTTTCGCTACCACCCGTGGCATGAAGATCCACAGAACAAAGATGGGATGTGTGAAGACTCATCTGAATGAGCAGCAGCGCACTGCATCAGCAGATAAGACATCGGAAGACCAAGGCCAGGATTTAAACCACAGTGCCAAGGACATCCACACTGTTGGTTCGGATGAGGATTTGCACAGGCCCTCGATACCAAGTGCTTGAAACTCAACCTGCCACGAGCAAACGAGACTGAAGACTGAGAGAAACTGGATGCAAAAAGCATCCAAAGACTCTATGCACTGATAGAGAAAAGCACCCTGGACCACAAACTAGCCACATATGGGGACATTGTGTATGCCACATGCAGGCAAATATCAGGTGGTCCCAGTGGCTCAGTGGTTAGTGCGCGAGTCATTAAGTGGGAACATGAGCATGTCCAGAGGGGCATGGGTTCGAATCCCAGCCATGGCTCATCCCAAGATGGGAAAAAAGGGCAGCAGAGAGACATCCGGAGTCATGAACCGGATGTGGCCCAACCCCCCTAGAGTGTCAGGAGATAAGGGCCGAAACACTTGCATGAAGGGGGCTTCTCTTCTGAGCTCTCTGCTGCCACACTCTCCACGAGTTTCTTTCTACTGATGCATGGGTAAACCAATGACTTCTGGGAATAGGCCTGAGGACGTCCGGAAAGACTGGAGGACACTGGAAAAGACCAGAACCAAGGGCTCCTTAGGCTGGCTCCCCACTTTGCCTTCAACATGTGGCTACTAAAAACAAAAAGAAAAGATGCTCCCAGGATTCACTGGAAGGGGAGAGAATGATGAATCCTTCGGTGCTCAGCCAATCACGACTGCAAATCCCAAATGGACTATGAACATGGACCAAATGGAATATCCATGTGTCTGTGGAAAGCGTTCCACTACCACCCGTGGCATGAAAATCCACAGAACAAAGATGGGATGTGTGGAGACTCATCTGAATGAGCAGCAGCGCACGGCATCAGCAGATAAGACGCCGGAAGACCAAAGCCAGGATTTAAGCCACAGTGCCAAGGACATCCACGCTGTTGGTTCGGATGAGGATTTTGCACAGGCCCTCGATACCAGGCACCTGAAACTCAACCTGCCACGAGGAAACGAGTCTGAAGATTGGAGAGAAACCGGATGCAAAAAGCGTCCAAAGACTCGATGCACTGATAGGGAAAAGTACCCTGGAACACACAAACTAGCCACATATGGGGACATTGTGTATGCCACATGCACACAAATATCAGGTGTCCCAGTGGCTCAGTGGTTAGTGCGTGAGTCATCAAGTGGAAAATGAGCATGTCCAGAAGGTCATGGGTTCGAATCCAGCCATGGCTCATCCCAAGATGGGAAAAAAAAAGGCAGCAGAGGGACATCCGGAGTCATGAACCGGGTGTAGCCCAACCCCCTAGAGTGTCAGGAGATAAGGGCCGAAACACTTGCATGAAGGGGGCTTCTCTTCTGAGGACTCTCTGCTGCCACGCTCTTCACGAGTTTCTTTCTACAGTAACCTTTCCCCAAAGCATAAGCTTTTATTTTGATTGTTACTTTTCTTTTCCCATTATTGAATAAAAGAATTGTTACAACTTTAACCACACTTGTTATTTTCTTTTCTTTTAAATGCAAACGTCTTCCTTACTTTTGCTCATAGATTTCACTTCTCCCTAATTAAACATGGATAATTAAATACCTATAATGCGATGCAGCCTCGCTCTGGCGTCAGTCCAAGCAAACCATCAAGATCTCTGACTTTTCCGGCTGACATGGAGCAAGTGATTATGAAATCCTAAAGGTCAATTCAAAAGCGCACACAGTGCGCCTAACCAGTACTCACACAGGCCACAGCCAACAGAATAGCGACGTGCATTCACATGACACTTTTCACATAAAACCACAAGTTCAACCAATCTGCTATCTCAAAACCAATCACTATACACAAAACAACATGTGCACATTACAATCAATATAACATGTGCACACGACAGACACCTTTACCAAGAAACTCAATATCAAGCAATAGAAAACACTCTGACGGGTCTTTAATAACGCTATGTATTTATGTTAAAAGATACTATTTGATAAGATTGCATGGACATTTTTGTTCTTGTCATTTCCTGCAACAAAACAATCATATCTCTAACATGTGTGTAACTCCCCTAGTGGGAGAGGAATAGAGATTCCTTTTAATTCCACTACTCGCAGTCATGCGCACTTAACTCGAAGACAAGATTCACACTTTACTGTTTATTTACACACACTCAATCACACCACAAAGACAAATTCCAAGTACGCAACCAACCACACAAACAAAATAAAAGAAGCAGAAGAACAAAAAACAAGAAGACAAGCAAAATAAGGCTTAGAAATGCGTAAGGCAAGAGCGCGCAAATGGATAAAGTGCAAGATCAATACATCAAGCGCACTAAACAATCTTCATCAATGCATAGCAAAACAAGGATAACTCATCAAATTTTGCAACAGCAAATGGTCGTTCCGCAACAATCCAACATGGCAATTAAACTATTCCAACAACAGTTGTACTAAGGCAACATTAGGACACAGAACATGCCTAATCAGCGTTATCAAGCCCATATGTCGCAGAACAACACACTGACAGGTATGCGCATAGTATTGTCAGTCTGCACAAGTATACAAAAACAAAGGAAGGACACTGGTCGGTTTGTTCCATCATAGGGATACAACCCTCACACAGTGTCTGAAGAATACTTGCGACTAACACCACAGAAGAAGGTGATGACGCGGATATGTGGAAGAAGGTCGTCGTTACTTCATCCCCTCCTGTTCTGAAGATTGAAGATTGGTCAAGCAGAGACCAAGGAGGGAAAAGGTCGGTCCTGCAGTGATGTTTCCCGCCACCCTCCTTCCCACCGAAGATAGCCAGACGTTGGGGCTAGGGAGGAGAGAGGGAACAGGAGGAGGGGAGGAGGTTGCTGGCAAAGAGTGGAGTTCCTCACCTCCCCTCCCTCAGCCTCGCGGCCAAACGACGTGATGAAGGGACATCGCCATGACAAGGGCAAGGGAACCAGAGTAGGGGGATAGGGGTGTCCAGGGCAAGGCGATGCTGGGGACAAGTGGAGGGACCCCTCTGTCAGTTGAAGTTCCCTTTCCCGAGTGGCTACAGGGCCTGCAGGATGCAACGACCAGCAACCAGAAGGGGTAGCCAGGTCGTCGGTCAGCTACGTAGTTAGGCACTTCTTTGCCTGAGAAAACACGCTCAGCATACAAGGTAACTAGCAACCCAAGAAATACCAGCAGAAGGGGTTTTTAGCGACAAACCACACTTCTCCACCCAGGAGACACAGCACAGCGTCACCCTGGTTGACTGAACAGACGCCCTGGCCAAACTGCCAAACAGCTCTCTCTCACCTGACCGCCAAAACCAAAACTTCAACACAGTGAAAGCTGATTGGACAAAATGGAACAGCCCACTGGGCCAAAGTCCACTAACTAGACAGGTAGGACAGTTCAGTATAACTGGCTGGGGAAAAGAGAAGACGGAAGGAAAGTAAAAAACATAAATTTACTATAAAACGACAAGAGGAAAAAAAAAGCAACAAAAAAACAAAGGCCTAACAACTGGTCCGTGACAACATGAACGTATATAGTTTTCATTTGCAAATTTCCAATGTGTCTCTTCTAGAAACATAATATCAGGTTTGCATTTTGTGCGCATGAAACTAAAAGCATCTTTTCATTTCTTGAAGTCACTGAGGCCATTACAAACTGAAGGAGCATATACGAAAAGGCTGTGTTGTTTCATCAGTTGCTGTACTCATATTAAACATCTACTGGGGGTTACACATACAACTATTTGAACTGGCCTCAAAAGTATTGTTACTAATTTTAGTACTGATTTGAAGTTCAGATAGACATGTATCCACATTTTGCTTGCAGCCTTTCACTTTTATGTTCCCATTATCAAATAGATCATGCAGGGAACAGATTTTAACGTGCTCACAATGTATGCAAAAAATCAAGAAAAACAAACCAAATATCCATTCTAGAAACAGGTTTGGCTCACCAGAACACCATGCACAAGAACCTTGGACTCTGAACTTTGAACAAAAGTTATTCAAAAAAAAAAAAAAAAAAAAAAAAAAAAGAAAAAACAAAGTCAGCATTGCATTCCTGCACTTCCAGTTCCCACAAGATCGTACATAAAGAAAAAGAAAAAAAGGACAAACAACAACAAATTAACAAAAATACACAGACAGAACACACCTTTTATCCATAACCGAGTTATATACCGCCATACTACCACACTGAGTACTTACAGAAAGATTACACAGCAGGAGGGAAATCAAACAAAAACATCATCTATGAATACACATGGGTTTCTAGAATAACACACACACAGTGCCCTAAGCACAAGAGGTCATGTTGGAATTGCAACATAGGCTGAGGCACATGGAGCTGCCCTAGCCACCAAAAGTATCCCAAGCAGAACAGTCAAGCAGGTGGGGAACTGTAAGAGGAGTCTCCACCTTCATTTTTTTTTCAGAGTGAAAAAACAAAAAGAGAAAAGCAGCAAGAAAAAGAGCTCTAAATTTAGATCTTTAACAGCATGAAAGGCAAAAGAAAGAAAACAATTTACATTATGATATTTCAACAAAAGAATTTAGAATAGGTGGAAATAAAACAAAAACAAATGAAATGTATTTCGTTATGTACGTCACGTGGCCAGTTAGGGGTTTGTATCAAAGGATATACTGTTACATTTCAAAGTACGAAATGAAGAAAATATGACACAATGAGCCAAGTCCATATGGAATTGAAAATAAAACAAAACAAACAACCAAAAAAAAAAAAAAAAAAAAAGAAAAGAAAAGAATCCACTCAAACTAGTGCAATGACTGAATGAGCATTCTTTCTTGTAAGTGAACTTACAATGGGAAAAACACGAACATAAACATATAGGCCTACAACTTTCAGGCTAACATTGATGGCTTAGTAGACAAGAGGAATCAAGGCTTCCTTTTAAGATAGTATCAGTTCGGATGTCTGAATTCACACATCCAGCTCAATATAGCTGAAATAGAGTATCTTCAAATGAACATCACATCCAACAGGTGAACGTTCAATAGACTAAGGGGAACAACAACATTAATGATTATATTGTCAGCAGTTGACATTTGCAGACAACAGGAAAACTTAGGCTAATCTAGCCAAGGGTAACGCGGAATGTATTGACTTGGCAATCTAACTTTTTTTTTTTTTTTTTTTTTTTTTTTTTTTTTACCTCAGAACATGTTGGTCCACCTCTCAGAACTCTGCAATTGACTTAAATCCTTTGTTTCATTTATGCTGTTCTCTTTGTATAGCAGCACATTATCAGTTTGAGAGTGCCAGTGCACCACACATTAGAACCTTAACAAACCCGGACATTTTGTATCAAACACCAAAACGCTAAAACCAGCAAGAATATGTCCATTTGTTAGAGAACATACAGACTATGCATGGAGTGTAGGGGACTGCTTGGGGAGAGAGAGAGAGAGAGAGAGAGAGAGAGAGAGAGAGAGAGAGAGAGAGAGAGAGAGGAAAAAAAAAAACCTAGTAGTTGAAATTACTTTGGATTTTTTTTATTTATTTATTTATTTTTAGCAGATGAAGAGGACAGTGTGAAGCACCAAAAATTGAAGATGTGGATTTCAGCCATAGGAAAAAAAAAAAAAAAAAAAAAATCACCGCTTTAGGTGCTCCATTGATCGACCACTGATGCAAAAAAAAAAAAAAAAAAAAAAAAAAAAAAAGACTTGGGTAAACTTAACTGGGTTTCTTGTGTAAAGAAAATACTGACAGAAATAGTTTTGGGATCGTTTGGCTTTGTCAGGGAGTGAGAAATTCTGCATAGTTTATTTCAGAGTTTATGGATGTTTAATATGTTCCTGCAGACAAAACAGACATTTCAGCATGGATGGAAATGCTAAATACAAATTGTATCTTTCGTTTAAGAGTAATTCAGAAATGACTATTTTCACGATTGTTACAGTTTAAACGGCATACATACAACCTAACAAAATACAGAATTCGAACACTGGGCCTCAACACAAACAAAAAATGGTTCGAAGCATCAGATAATAAAGTATGCCCCGTGTGTATGGAGAGAAACAACGATGATGAACGCAAAAGTGTTTTTGTTTGTGTTTGTTTATTTGTTTTTTGTTTGTTTTTTGATTGCCCTGCTTGTACACATATTTGCAGCAGATGCAACATTGTCAATGAACCAGCTGTACAGAAAAAAAAAATAAAAATTAAAAAAAAAAAAAAAAAAAGGATCCTTTCAAGTAGGAACGGAAAACATATGTCGTTTGCAAAATACAGAGCAGAAGCCAATGATCTTTGGAGAGAGAATATCACAATCTGTTCAATTAGAATGTTTGTGACGATAGAGGAATCCACATTCTACACACTTATTCTGTATTTTGCATGACTCCATGGTATAAGAAAATGGGTAAGTGTAGTGTGTGTGTGTGTGTGTGTGTGTGTGTGTGGGTGGGGGGGGGGGGGGGGGGTGCGTGCGCTGTGTGTTCAAATGTATGTGTGTGTGAAGGGGGGTGGGGGTGGGGGGAGGACATTGCCCATTGTGAATTTGAAATATTTGTTGAATTGTATGAGTTCTTTTTCCTTATCTTTCATGCCTTTATCGCTGCCTCTTAATGCCGTAATTGTAACCCCCTTGCCAACAGGGCTCGCATGCCAATGGCAATAAAAATTGTGTTAGTGTCACTCTCTCTCTCTCTCTCTCTCTCTCTCTCTCTCTCTCTCTCTCTCTCTCTTCACTGAGTGTAATGGCTGGGTGGATGGTGTGGCGGTCTGCATGCGCACAGATAACCAACTCCCGCTGTGTGGTTACCTGAGTAGACTGACTGATGACTTCGTTGTCCTCCAAGACTGTAGCCGAAGACTCTCCGCGCATTACGTGTGTGAGCTGTCTTCCCCGTCACAGCAGACACTGCAGCCCCTCCCGTCCGACGGTCCTCCCGTCACGCTGCCAGACTTAGGAAACACTTCAGACTTCGCCATCTTTCGCCGTCTGCTGTCTTTCTCCCACTGCCGTGACCAGCACTGGACCTGGGCGTTTTTAGCCTGTGACGTCGACAGCCACTGTTGGGCTAGAAATGACGTCACATCTTTTGCCTGGGATTCACCGCTCTCCTCCATATGTAAGGCGGCCGTGCCGCTATTTCCGCTGCATTTCTTGTGTAAAGCTTTTGGGCAGCACGTGCCCTTCACTTTGGTGTGCGATTTTCATGCGGACTGTTTTGATGGCAGTGATGAGGATTTCTGCACCTTCCAGCCCTGTCCATATTATGCTGCAGTACCATGTGGCAACAGTGGGCAGGTCAGTCAGCTCCCTGCTTTACATGAAGGTCATGGTGAGTTACTATGCTTAGTGTTAAGGATTGTATACGTTTAGAGAGAGAGAGAGAGAGAGAGAGAGAGAGAGAGAGAGAGAGAGAGAGAGAGAGAGAGAGAGAGAATTCTTTATCTAAGAGGGTAATAGATAGCACTGACGCGTTTTTTGTTCTTTGTTTTGTTGTTGTTGTTGTTGTTGTTTGTTGTTGTTGTTTAGATCCAGTCATCTCCCTGAGTAGGGACCACGACATGCAGTGAAATGAAAAATAATGTAAGAAAGCAAACAAGCAAAAGCAAACAAGGCTGTCATGCAGTCATAGCGGAGCAATGAAAAGAAAGTAAACAAACAAATAAATAAATATGAAAATAAAAATAATAATAACAAAGGGAAGAGGGGAGGGAAAGTGGGGGAGGGTGGGCTGGGGGAGCATATGGAAATGTACTATGACGTTCTACAATTAACAAGTTTAAAAACAGACAGTAAAATGAATATGACAAAGAACGTACAGAATGTAGAACACACACACATGCAAGCACGCACGTACGCACGCGCAGAGAGAGAGAGAGAGAGAGAGAGAGAGAGAGAGAGAGAGAGAGAGAGAGAGAGAGAGAGACCGAACGAAATTTTGTTGATCCAGGAATATGAGATAAGCATACAAGAGTGCTATTATACACCCAGCCCTGAGGCTAATCAAAAATTCACAACAATAGTGCAAAAGGTAAACTGTCTATAAACGCAACAAATATAGCAGGGAAAATCGACACTGCTCTACATCAGACACAGTGAGTGTGATCGATGAAATGAAAAATATATGATAATCGGTCTATGTAATCGTGTGTCAAGCCGGGAAATTACGATACACGAACAGAAAAAGATGATTGAAAATATGATTGCATCTAGCACAGGTGTCAACCTATACGATTTTCCCGTATTGCTGTACGGGGGGAAACTACGATTTCGGGTCTGTACGGCCGCATACAAAGTTTCAATATGGGTAAAACCGATTTATACGGGCAAATCTTAAATCACTGAGGCAAATTGCAAGGTGAACAAATTTTCATAGCAGATGACACGGACTCTAAACACTGAAACGGGAACGAACTAAGCAGATGATGTTTTGAGATCAACCCTTCAACCCCTTGTTGCAGGCAGCAAAGTCTGCCACCAAGCAGTACAACGATCAACATCAGTAACTCACTTGCAAGTGACAGTGTTGAACAGAACAATGGCTGTGTGCTCTTGGGAAATTGGTATGACTGGGAATAGAAACTTTGGGGGTCACAGTAAGTAATGATGTACTCCTGACTTCAGTGGACTAATTATGTTGGCAGGAGTGGAAGAGTGTGCAAGCAATGAGTTTACAAACAGTTTTAATTCTGCATCATTGTCAGTGTTTTACTATAGGGTGTGCAATTTGATCTACAAACTGTCTCAAGTGCTCAAGTCTGCTGGGATGGAGGTGGAGATTCTTTTGGATGTGTAAGCGTTATTGTTATTCATAAACTGTCTTAATCTGCCATGTGTTTGAAGAAGTTCTGCCTGATACTGAGTATTACGTTGTATTCATAGCATTTTTTTTTCCCATAATACATACACGGTTTTGGGGCTTGGAATATTGGAAAGAGGTACTTCTCAATATGGGAAGTTTGTAAAATGAGGAAAATTGGGTTGACACCTGTGATCTAGAGTTGTCATGACAACAACAATTTCGGACGATCAGACTCAAAAAGAAACTCCTACCTGTCCCACGTACGCTGAGATAGCAAAATCGATCCCTACTGCCCCACAACATCCCGGACGACAAAAAGAAAACAGAACACAGAACAAAGAGAAAGAAAAATCTAAAGCAATGGAGTTTGGAAAAAAGAACTCAAGACTGATGACGTCAACGATTCACATGACGTAAACGATCAGGAAAAAAAAGAACACAGAATTCTATTAGGCCTAGATGAAGAAGAGAGTGAATGGGAGAAGTGAATGGGGCCACTCGTATGGCTTTGAAACAACGGTTTGCGAAGCTTATAGGACTGAAGACCTTCCTCTGATGCTTCAGAAACTTCCATCCTCTGACGAAAAGCCAGCTGACACAGTGGTCATCCATTGCAGACTAAATGACATTCAGAGGAAGGATCCCAAACTTCAGCAAAATGTTCACAGAATGTGTCGGGAACGTCGCCACTACTCACCCTGAAGTTAAGGTAATTGTTGTAACATATTGTTGTTTTAGTTTGTGAAAGTTATTTCCCCTGTTGGCTTAATCGGTTATGCATAGTACGGTGATTGGTCAACGTGATTATTTTTGGTTCATGATGGCTACTCAACATAGCCAAGATTAAACGTCCACTAAACTTTATTTATTATTGTGTTGTCTTCATCATTGACTTATGAAGAATTGGACGGAATTTAACATGGTGTCAGAAGTGGGATACGTTCACATCAAAATCCAGTGTTAGAACTAACATATTTCATTGAACGTCATCGACAGGCAAACTCGGTGGTTACTAAGGTAAACGATCCCGTTAAAACTTCGTTCCTGGCAAGAAGAAAAAAAACAAAACTGTCTAACAATGAAGGAGATCACCACAATCAAGAAACAAGTACAAGACGGAGGCAGAGAACTTTGAATATTCCTCCACCAGTGAAGATCAACCTTAATGACCGTGTACCAGCCATACAAGAATGGAGGCGTTTCAAAAGAGGTTGGAAAAATTACGAGGTGGCAAGCCGTTTAAAGGACGAGACACAAGAATACCGATGTGAAGTCTTTCTATCCTGCATTGGAGAAGAAGCGGCAGAGCTCTTGGAAGGATTCTCTTTCAAGGAAGATGAAAAAGATGACCAAATAGACGATGTTGTCAAGAAATTTGAAAACTTTTTCGTTGGTGAAAGAAACGAAGTCTACGAGGCATATGTTTTCAACAAAAGAATACAAGAAAGCTCTGAGAACTTTGACACATATGTGACAAAGCTTAAAAAACTTGCGAAAACATGCAACTTTTGAAAATCAGGAAGATAGAATGATCAGAGACAGAATAGTTGAGGGTGTGGATGATGATGATGTTTTGAGAGCTAAATTGCTTGAGGTGAAAGGGCTCACATTAGATAAATGTATAGAGATATGTAGAGCACATGAAACCGCAAAGGCACAAGTGCAAACAATGACAACATCAAATGAAAACATCCACAAAATCAAAACACACAGCCACAAAATGAATTTAAAACATGGAAAAAGAGAAAAAAAAATATGACAAAGAAGACATACAAATCAAATGCACAAAGATGTGGATATACACACATAAAAGAGAAATGTCCAGCATATGGAAAAAAAAAATGCTCAAAATGTTCAAAATACATCCATTTTCAGAAATGCTGTAAAACAAAAAAGAGAGAAGTGCACAATGTACATGACAACAATTCAGACACTGAGAAATATTCTGACACAGACTCAGACTCAGAACATGAAACCAATGAAATCAAAGTAGGGTGTGATAACACAACCCAAAGCTAAAATTGAGGGAAAAAGAGCTGTTTGTCACTGCAGATGCACACAATCAAACATCAATTTCAAAATTGATACTGGTACACAGGCAAACGTGCTGACATTGCATGTATTCAAAGCACTAGACCCAAAGCCAGCACTCAAGAAAACAAAAACAAAACTAACCAGTTATAGAGGTGATGCACTCAAAACGGTTGGCACATGTGAAATTTCAGTGATGGGCAAAGTCTTGAAATTCTTTGTTCTACAAACAAATCAGCACGCCATCATTGGTCTTGAATCAACAGAAAAACTCAACATCATTCAGATTTTGGGCATAGATGCTGAGAAGATATACACCGAATTTCCAGAAGTCTTTGAGGAACTAGGATGCGTTGGTAAACAACATCACATCGAACTGGATCCAACAGTTAAACCTGTCATACAGCCCCCTCGAAAAGTTCCATTTTCTCTCAAGAACAGAATTAAAGAAGAACTTGAAAGGATGGAAAAATTAGGGGTTATCGAGAAACAAGAAGGGCCCACAGACTGGGTGAGCAGTATGGTGGTTGTGGAAAAAACCAGATAGGTCACTAAGAATTTGCATGAATCCAAAAGATTTGAACAGAGCAGTCAAAAGAGAGCACTTTGTCATGCCAACGGTTGAAGAAAATAACAGCGCAGTTAGATGGAGCAAAGCTTTTTCACAAAACTTGATGCACAAAATGGGTTCTGGCATATTGCATTGGACGAAGAAAGCTCAAAATTATGTTGTATGCAAACACCATTTGGCAGGTATGTATGTATTCAAAAGATTACCAATGGGTATAGCAAGTGCAATTGAAGTTTTCCACAGAACCATAAAAGAGATGTTCAGTTACATTACACGAGTGGAAAGCTGGATTTATGATATCATGTTATCAGGACGTACTCAAAAAGAACATGATGAGGTATTGACAGCAGTTCTGAACAGAGCAAAAGAATGCAATCTCACACTGAAAAAGAAGAAGTGTGAATTCTCAAAAAAGGAAATCAAATCAATTGGTCATGTCATCAACCAAGAAGGCATCAGACCAGATCCGCAGAAAATTGAGGCAATCCAGAACATGCCTGCACCAAAATGCAAGAAGGATCTACAACGGTATCTGGGGATGATCAACTACCTCGGAAAATTCTGTCCCAGACTGGCTGATTACACACTGCACCATTATGCACATTACTGCAGAAAAAAAAGTAGACAGGCAGTGGAACTACGAGCAAGAAGCAGCTATGCAAAAAACAAAAGACATGTTAACAAAGGCACCCATTCTTGCACACTATAACACAAACAAACCCAGTGAAAATCACTGCAGATGCATCATCAACAGGGCTAGGCTGTGCTCTCTTGCAAAATGAAAACTAGTAGCATATGCTTCAAGATCGCTCACTATAGCAGAGCAAAGATATGCTCAGATAGAAAAAGAAACACTTGCGATTGTTTTTGCATGTGAAAAATTCCATCAGTACATCTATGGCAAACAGTGCTTTGTAGAAACAGACCATAAGCCCATTGAAAGCATCTGGAAAAAAAACCTTTGAACCGATGTCCACCCAGAAATCAGAGACTCATGCTGAGATTACAGAGGTATGATCTGAACATTATCTACAAGCCAGGCAAAGAAATGTATATTGCAGACACACTGTCAAGGGCAACAGCTGCAGAGTCACACTCACAAAGTGAATCAGACACAGCTCAAGAAAAGAGGAAATCATGAGGGTACATGTGAACATTCTTCTTAACAATCTGGATATAGAGAAAGAAAAAAGAGAACAGATGATGGAAAAAAGAAACAGACAAAGACACAGAACTGAGGATGAAAAAAAAAAAAAAAATCAAAAAGGGATGGCCTGCAAACAAAAAGGAAGTGCCCACTGAGATCAGAGAGTATTTCCAGTATAATGAGGAACTATCTCTAATCGATGATCTCATCTTCAAGGCAGATAGAGTACTGATTCCCAAATCCATGCAATCAGAAATGCTCAAGAGAATACATGACGGTCACTTGGGCATTGAAAAGTGCAAAAACAGAGCAGGGAACTCATGTTTTTGGCAGGAATGAATCAACAAATAGGAAACATTGTGAAAGCATGCCACACTTGCACAACTCACAGAAACAAACAACAAAAGGAAACACTGATCAATCAAGAGATACCTCAGAAACCATGGCAAAAAGTGGGAACTGATTTATTCAGTTGGGACAATCATGACTATGATATGTGATTGTAGCAGACTATTACTCAAAATTCATTGAATTTCAACAGCTTCCCAACACAAAAAGTACAACAGTGATAAACTACATCGAATCCATTTTCAGCAGACAAGGTATTCTAGAAGAAGTAGTGTCAGATAATGGACCACAATACTCCAGCAAAGAATTCGACAGATTTGCAGAAAAAATGGGAATTCAAGCACACAACTTCAAGCCCACGATATCCCCAATCAAATGGATTTGTGGAAAGGATGATACAAACTTTGAAGAAATTGATGCAAAAAGCAAAAGACAGTGATACTGATGTTTATCTAGCTGTTTTGAACTACAGAACAACACCGATCAGCAGCACTCTTCCATCTCCGGCAGACTTCTTATGCACAGAGCATTCAGAACAAAACTCACTGTACCAACAAAGAAAGCAAGCAAGAATAAGAATCACAACAAGTAAGGAAAGAACTAAAAAAAAAACAGAAGAAACAGAAACAATACTATGACAAAGGAGCAACAGAACTTCCAAAGCTCAAACCAGAAGACAAAATCTATGTAAATGACCATGATAAATGGATACCTGGCAGAGTCTTGAAAGCTGCAAAAACTCCAAGATCCTACTATGTTCAAACAGACAAAGGCACTATAAGAAAGAAACAGAAGAGACTTGATGAAAGTGAAAGAAAACATGAATACCAACACTGAAAAAGGTGATCAAAAGAAAAAGCCACAAACAAAAAAACTATATAAAAAACACCAACACTGTCAACAACAGTACACCCACATGGAACAAACAGACAGTGACACTGATACTGATATAGAAACCTTTTATCAAACAAAACATAAAAGAACCAAAACAAATAGGAAAACACAAGCTACAAACACACACAAACAAAAACAAGAAGGCAAAGACAGTGAACCAAAAGAAAGTCACAAACACGTCACAACCAGAAGTGGTAGAGTTGTGAAAATGCCAGTGCGAATGGATGAATACTTTTCTTTGAAATGTGAAGTTTCAAATGTTATGATTATTCAATAGGTCCAGTGCGAGTGAATGAAAACTTTCTTTGAGATGTGAAGTTTCAAATGTTCTGTTTATTCATTAAGTCCAGTGCGGATGAATGAATATATTTTTTTTAAATGTAAAGTTTCAAATGTTAATTTTATTCAATAAGTTAAGATTGATTTGTTATAAATTGATATTGAATAATATGGGCAATTGAAGAAAAGATAATACTTATTTCAAAACTTAATCTCATGAAAAAACACACACACACACACACACACACACACACACACACACACACACACACACACACACACACACACACACACCAGGATTCTATTTTTAAATGTATTTTTCAATCAATGTCATATGGCAAAATTAGAGACTGTTAAATCAGATTTAGGATGAAATGAAACAAGCAAGTTATATTTTTCTTTACCTGTGAATATATAATCATCTCTCTTACTTAAAAAAAAAAAAAAAAAAAAAAAAAAAAAAGGAAATAAATAAACTGAAGAAGGGAGATGTAACATATTGTTGTTTTAGTTTGTGAAAGTTATTTCCCCTGTTGGCTTAATCAGTTATGCATAGTACAGTGATTGGTCAACGTGATTATTTTTGGTTCATGATGGCTACTCAACATAGCCAAGATTAAACGTCCACTAAACTTTATTTATTATTGTGTTGTCTTCATCATTGACTTATGAAGAATTGGACGGAATTTAACATTGTAAGCAAACTCGCACGGTCAAAGATTTCGAACTCAACACGAAACGAGAGCTGTTTAATGCCTTGACAACAAGGAGAAAAAATGGCCGCCATTTTTCCTTCTGATGGCCATTTTTTTTCCCCAACACATGAACAGATAAGTCACTCTTCGTTCTTTGTTTGTACTGTCCTAAATGTTAAATGTGATTTTTTTTCCCCTGAAGAAGACCCAAGAGGTCGAAATGCGTTTATGTCTTGTCCTGTGCTTTGTTTGTCAATGTCCTTGGTGGTAACTAACCCCCTCTGTTTCTAAATTTTGTTTCGTTCTCTGCCCTCAGTCACTCCATTTTAAGAATTAAACAGACTGGTTTATCGGGTCATCTATTTCATTTTATTAAATGCTTTTTGAGTAAAAGAAGCATACAGGTTAGAGAAGGGAATTCGTGTTCAAATTTTAGATCTCTTCACATGGGCTTGCCATAAGGTTCCGTAATTGCACCTTTGTTATTAAAATATATCGATGAATGATTTGCCATCACCTTTGTCAAAACATGTAGTATTAGTACAATATGCAGATGATATCTGTATTTGGATGAATGTTATAATGAAAAGAAATACATCTAAAGGGCATTAAACTATACGAAGAAGCTATATCAAAGGGAACTTGATAAAATAAACATTGTATGGTCAAAAATGGTCTTGCATTATTTTCAGAAAAGACTCATATGATGCTTTTCAATAATGGTAGTAATCCTGCTGAGCTACCTTTGTTTAAAATTGAAAACGAAACAATTCAGTACAAGGATTCGGTAACATTTTTGGGTTTGTTTCTTACAGCAAAGATAACGTGGAATGCTCACACATCAACCATATTGCTACTAAAGCAAGAACATGCTTAAATCTTTTTTTTTTAAGTTATAAGTAAAACAATACTGGGGCCAAGACAGAAAAGTTTGAAACATCTTAACACAACATTAATTCGATCAAAATTGTCCTATGGACAAGAAATACTTTTGTAGTGCTCCAAATTATTTACTTGAGGAACTTCAAAGTATCGATTGCAAAGGATACAAGCTTGCTCTCGGTGTACTCTTTCTCGCATCAACCCTCAGAACTTATAAAGAAAATAGAGAATTGCCTTTGGATGAATATCGAAAGCTTGTATGAGCAAAGTACGTTCTTAGGACCTCAACACCTGACAACTTTGTCTTCGAAGAAGTACAAATAAAATCAGAAATAAATATTCCTAAACGGGTCAGACAGTTAGCTTCATTAAAGCAAACTGGCTCATACATATCAGAATTACTTAAAGAGTGGGAAATAAATCCACAGTGTATTGATGCACAGCAAATAGTTTCTCCTTACCCTAACTGGTAGATGGTAGATGAATAAACCACATTTTGATATCGATTACACTGATGTGAAGAAGAATGAGAATCCAGATATTATGCAAAGTGAAGTCCGATTTTACGTAGAGAATAAATATCCATTCATTTAAAGGTATACACAGATGGCTCACTCTTAGATGATCACCGTGTTTGGTTCAGGTTTTTTTTTTTTTAATACCAGCTTAAAAAAGAAATCATA
>JADBJO010009883.1:30000-31001 GCA_016801955.1 Conus betulinus
TATGGATAGGTACAACTGTTGCTTTCTTCCAAGCCATTGGCAGCTTTCCAGAATTCCAGCATAATTGTAAGAACTTTAATAATTTTTTTTCCAAAAAGCATTGTGGAAAATGCTTCATCATGTCGTAAGAAATGGGATCAAATCCATTTGCAATTTTACCAGATTTTAGACAGCGAAGTGAGTACAGAAGCTCCTCCATTGTTATTTTTTTTATTAATATATATAACGTGTTGCTGTCATTGTCATGTGGTTCAATCATCAATATTTCTCCTTTCGTTTTTCATAGTTCTTCTTCGTTCTTGCTCTTCTTTAGGCAGAAGTTCAGTCTGACTCATTGCTGCGAAAGTGTCATTGATTAATTCAACTTTCTCCTCGTTTGTTTTATAGCACACACACACACACACACACACACAGAGAGAGAGAGAGAGACAGATATATATATATATATATATATATATATATATATCTGTATAGATATATATCTGTATAGATATACACAAGAAAGCACACAAGAATACTTTATACACGAAAAAAAGGAAAGGAAATGGTTAAGTACATGAAAATGGGATGATTATGATCTTGAAATTCCCTGTTTGTATTACTTTTTTTTTTTTTTGTTTTTGTTTTGTTTGTTTTTTTTGTTTTTTTTTTTTTCGCTTTTTTTCCCCCTTTTTTTTTATTAAAAAAAAACCCACAGAAGATGGGTAAGGTAACTATTTTTTGATGTTGTACACTCGAATTGTTTGATGGATTCTGGAAGTACCTTCCACAAAGGGAAGCCCGAGTATGTTAGACTTGGTTTAAACAGGTCAGTTCTAGGGATTAGGATATGGAGTTGATTCACGCACAAATATTTACACATGCATGCATGAATACAGCCAATACTCCATTACACAACAGGCATCCACCTCCACACAACTCACAAGGCGCTAAACACCAGGTTTTAAAAGTTCATTTCCCCTCTTTCTCCCATTTTCAAACACAGCACTGGTGGGGTTTAT
>JADBJO010009883.1:35683-78616 GCA_016801955.1 Conus betulinus
ATTTGTAGCTTTCTAGCTGTATCACGAGGGTTTTGTTTGACTGTTTTCATTGATGTAGTTGGTTGTTTGTTTGTATGTTTGTTTTTTTTGTTTGTTTGTTTTTTGTTTTTTTGTTTTGTTTTGTTTTTCGTCTAATATCACCTAGAGTGGATAGACGTTAAATTTGAAACTAACACACACACACACACACACACACACACACACACACACACACACACACACACACACACACACACACACACAGCAACATCCTGTTGTAATTTCAGCATTATCATTTTCTACCAGGCTTCATAATGTGATTGTATTGTTATTTCTAAAATGTTTGTAAATGTATTTATCTCTCAGTTTCCTATAACAAGGACAAGCTGTTAAAAAGTGTAATTCAGTTTCCACTACTAGGCATGTTGTAATCGCTAAGTTGTGTACATATTTCTTGTTTACATGCAAATCATTTGTCCCCAGACGTAGTCTAGTTAGCGCTTTCCTAAACTTGGCTAAATTAATCACACTTAGGTATTCCTCGGTTTGGTGTATAGTGTTAAAGGAAAGGTACGTTAAAAAGCGTTCGCTATTCACTAACTTGTCGTGCCAGTTCTGTTTGTAGCAGTCTATTATTCTTTGTTTTAGCACTAAAATTAACCTATATTCATCGCCTACTCCTTCATTGGTCCAAACTTTAGAAAAGCCATGCATATCTAGACAGCGTTTTATCTCTAAAGCCCAGTTCGGAGATTTGTTTATTTCTGTGTTCTCTCTTTCATATGCTTGCTTTGGTATTATGTCAGATGACATTTTAATAATTCTGTACCAGTATCGAATTGCTCTTATTGTGCTATCAATACTTATTGGATATCTTTCCAACTACCCATAACTAAATTATTTGGTTATTTCTTTCCTACTCCTAAATATTTCTTACATGCAAATAAATGAATATTTTCTACGACTTTGTAGTGGATTTATCCCCACGCTTTTGCTGAATACAAGAGTAAGTGCTTAACTTGTATGTCAAACATTTCAAATATATAGCTAAATCCAAGTGTCCTAAGCTGTACATTGTTTTTTTTTTTTCTATAATCTTACCTGTTGCTCTTCCCGCATATTCCGAGAATGAAATGTCTACAGACAATTTAGTTGTCAAAGTGAAGGCTTAATATCTGTTACTATTTACTACTTCAATTTCTTGTCCTTTATAATACCATTGTTTTCTGTTTTGCCTAGGCCATTGCTGAAGACCATTATTTTAGTTTTGTGTAGGTTAACCGTTAAACCTAAAGAATCGGAAGCTTCTTGTAAATTCTTTATCTGATTGTGTAGGCCAGCTGGAGTTAAAGAAATTAGGACTATGTCATCTGCAAATAACAATGTAAACATTTCCTCTGTTCCAGCTAGAAATTAGTGTCCCTGTCTTCCTTTCGTTGTAACATTATTCGCTACTTCCGTTATTACTAAAGAGAAAATCAGAGGCGACAGTAAGCAACTTTGTTTCAGTCCAACTGGGCACTCGAAGAATCCGTTAAGATCCCACCGTGTCTCATGCATGCTTGCACGTTCCTGTAAATACCTTTCAACATGTTAAGCATCTTTATTGACATGTTTACTTAGAGTTGTCCACAGTTTGTCTCTTTTGACAGTATCGAAAGCTTTTTGGTAATCGATGAATGTGATTTATAGCTTACTACTGCATCTACCAAATAAGCAGTTACTTATTATAGTTATTAATGAAAAAAAAATGTTCGCCTTTCCTAATCATGCTTGTTCTCTGCTTATTTTGTTTTACTCTTCAGCCCAATTGTAAAGTCTGTCATTTAATATTGCTGTGAAAATGTTGCATGATATGCACAATGGTGATATTCCTCTGTGATATTCTAGGTTCCGTTTGTTGCCTTTCTTGTGTGATGGAACTATAACTGCTCGGGACCATTGTAAAGGGAAATAGCCGACTTGGAACAACTTACTGAATAATTTTACTAGGAATGGAATTATTTTGTGTTCTATTGTTTTCAAAAATTCTGGAGGAATTTCGTCTAATCCTGATGCTTTACTTGATTTCAATGTTCTTATAGATGAGCTTATTTCATTATCAAATATCTCTACGTCTACATCTTGAACAAAACTTTCTTCTTCTTCACTAACTTGCTGAGGTATTTCATAGTCATTATTTGTATCATTTATTTGTGGATTTAGTATACCTTCAAAGTGTTCTTTCCATTGCACAGTTGTGATAGGTGGTTGCTTATTATTATTTTTTCTCCTAATGTTTGCGCTTCTCAATGTGCTCCAAAAATTTCTGACTATCTTATTGATTCTTTGTAAGAGTATGGTATATTTATTTCTTATACAACCTCTTTTTCCTCGAATTAGTTCTTGATAGAGAGCTCTTTCGATTCTGCAAGTCTCCTTTCTTTCTTCGAATTTTATTGGGTCCTTATTTCTGTTTATATTTGGTAAGTTTACTCAGTGCCTGACTAGCTTCTTTCTTCTTCAGTAGACAATCATTTTCAAACCACCATATTTTTTATCTTCCTTGTGTATGTTTTCTTTAGTAGTCATCTGATTTTGTATCCGGTAAAGTACTCTGTATTCCATTATGATTGGCATATGATGTGATTCAACTCTAACTGTGCATTCATTACATTATCAACCAATTCAATAGAGCATAAGAAAAAATGATATTTCTAGTTCATCTTTCTGAGAAGAATGTGAAGGCACCATCAAAATTTCTCGTACACAATCCATTTAATGGTGTAAGCTTAAAGACTGTACATAATTCAATCAATCTTTTTTTGTTTCCAAAACCATTGATGTAGAAATCTTTTGATTTTCGTGCGTACACATTCTTCTCTTTATCAAATACATCATTGTCCTCGACAAGACTTAAGCCCCATTCTCCAATACGAGCATTTAGGTCTCCGCCAATGGCGTAAAAGAAATCATTTCCTTGCTCAACTTGTGACACCATAAATTGTTAAATCAAATGAAGAGTACAAGAATACAAGAATAATTCTTGTCTGAGTAAAAACGACTGCCCACAGGGTGTACATAAACAGCAAAATACAAGATATCTTTATCACAGTGTAACAGATTTTTCATTAATTTTACACATAACACATTTCCATGTTGGTATCGATAAATGGTACATATTCTGGTGTGCGGTCACATGTTTTCTATCATCCTTGCTCATTTCTCTTTCGTTCTTTGTTCTTTCACTCCCGTATTTCTTCCCTTCCGCTTCACTTCTTATCTCGTCTTCTCTCTCTCACACTCAATCTCTCTCTCACTCTCTCATTTTGCCTCATTCTCTCCCTCCCTCTCCCACTCAAGGTCCCAGTCTCTGGCACTACTGCCTTCTCTGTCTCTACCCACCCAGACACGTCCCATCTGTTTACTGTGTGCCCAGTAATCCCCGATCACATTTCGTCTCCTGGGCATCTTATCATGGTCATCCTGATCATTTGTTCCGTGCTGCGCGTTGTATAGTCCGTGTGGCATTTTTCCCTTCCCAGATGCACAGTTTGACTCTAACGAAATATCCTGTTGCAAAGTGAGACGACTGGAGGCAGAAATCCAAACAAATCTTAAATAAATGTCAGCGAACCGCCCAGAGAAACGTGGGCAAACGAGTCACACGACAAAACACAATGCGTTTCGATCTCTTAGGTCTTCTTCGCGTGAAGCAAAAACGAATAAAATAACGAAAATAATAGAGCTGACAGCATGGAAGATGAGCTAGACAGGCTAGAGAGTTTCTCGAGACGGAACAAAGTGAAGATCTTTGGACTGAAGGAAATGTCCTGACCTGCCCTCTTCTCTCAGTCCTTTTCGAACTGCTGCCTGTCGTCTGGTCCTGTCCTGGGCAGATCTAATTCCTTCTTTCTTAACCTCTCCCTAGCCACAGAGTTCCTCAATATTTTCATAATGTCTGTCCACCCAAGCATCTTTACTAACACAGATCCTGGCTGGTGACTTGATGGGTTAAATCTCCCTAATCTATGCACCCTCTGGATCGCATCTTCTGCCCAATCTTCTTCTGGTAGATGTTTCTCTGGCAGTTCTTTCACCAAGACTTCGCAGTTTTCTTTTTCCGTTTTCATCCGACATTTCCTTTTGTTCCGTCTCGAGAAGCTCTCTAGCCTGTCTAGCTCATCTTCCATGCTGTCAGCTCCATTCACTGTGGTGTGCTGTTTCTCATCTAAGCGTTTAACTGCATCTCTGTTTGCTTGTGTGTTTTTTTGTGTCTGAAACATTTTTGCATAGTTGGTTTAGTGATTCTGCCATGTGAATCTGCTTCTGATCGATTCTATTGATTGCTTCTGCCTGAGAGTTGAAGGTGTCTGAGAGTAATTACATGGCTGTGAGTATTTGTGACATGTGTGTTTCTATGTTGGTCAGTTTTGTTTCTAGTGTGTGTTCTAGTTTCTTGGTTTCTTCATCTGCCTTCACGTTGGTAATAAGACTAGGTCCTGGGTTCGATTCCACGTCATTACTTAAGACAAGCTTCTTCCAGAGGTAAGTGAGGTTAAGCATCAGGAGTGAAACACGGGGGATCAGCTTCGGGTTAGCCTGGCTAATCATGTGTGTCAACTCTGCCCATGTTATGTCAGCACTGTGAGTCATTAACCTTGGCCATTTCAACTCAACTCCTGCACTGCTTTCACTTCCTTCAGTCCGCCATGTTTCGTGGGCACTTAAAGTTCCGTATGGTACCACTTTCGGCATTTTCTGTATCCCTCGGCTAATCGAGTGCGGGCCGAAAGCTTCGCGTGTCATGTTGGTAGCCGAAACTATTGTCAGTGCAAAGCACCACAACACATAAAGCCCACCAGATATCAAGCACCCCTGACACCTTTAACCTCTCGCCATCTTTCTTCGTTTTGCCCTTCTTCACTGACCGTAATGTCCCGTTGAAGAACCCTATCCTCGCCCTCCATACCTGTTTCAATCATACCTGTTGTGCTGCAGTCGCTTTCACAACACCAAGCACTCTGACACTTCTTTAGGTCGCCAAAGAGGGACCAAACGCGCACAAACTGACTGTAACCACACAACTTTGTCGGAGCTCAAGATACGAGTTGTTTGCCATCTGCCATCCTGTCACGTGACCACATGATCACAGAGAGAGAGAGAGAGAGAGAGAGAGAGAGAGTTTGATTTTTACAGCGTGGCTGTCACATGCTTGTTGATTCCAAGATTAATCATTTCGTATTGTTTCCTATTTCAGTGTTTTCAACAAAAACAGCGGTGCAGCAGCTTCAGTCCAGAATGTTTAAATTTTGTTGATGAAGAAGGCTGCGATTTTGACCACAGTCACATATCGAGCAGCTTACATTATATCAGACGGGAGGAATGGTTTGTTTGTCCACATTTTAGTTATTATAACGGTCATGATCATCGTCTCAAACCCCCTGCGGTGGTTCAAATTAATAAATTCTGTTTGGCAAGGTTTTCTTCGAACCCCTTCCATCCTCTACCAATGATGATGGCAGCAATGATGTCACAGTGTGTCCACAGACCCACTTCCAGTGTCCTGGTGATGGTTACTGTCTGCCTGTCTTTGTCCTCTGCATGACATGTGTGACTGTCCGGGTCGTGAGGATGAGATGCATTGTGAGCAGTTGACATGTCCAGGGTTCTACAGGTGCCGGGGTTCCCATGTCTGTCTGCATCTGACCACGTGTGTGATGGATTCCAGCACTGTAAGCAGCAGGATGATGAACGGTTTCTGCAATCATGTGTGCCCCACAAACTGCACGTGCCAGGGTCTGTCTTTTCACTGCAGCAGAAAGTTCAATACAGAGAGGTTTCCTGACGTGCGTTCTTTGGATGCCAGCGATAGTGGACTGAGGCCTGAACGCCTGTGGGGCAATAACATGTTGGTGTTTCTGGCCCTTCAACGTTGTGGTCTCATCTCCTTCTCTCTCCCTATATTGCCCAACTTGGTCATTTTAGATGTCAGTTACAACTTAATCCCCACACTGACCACACTGACATGTTGAAAGATGTGAATCATCTCAAGGTGTTGCTGCTGACAAGTAACCCTCTGACTGAAGTGTTTGTAGGCCACACACTGTCAGAGTCACCAAACCCAAACACACTCCAGGCGGACAACGTGGTCTCCTCACTGACCGTCCTCAACCTGTCACAGAGTGGCCTGCAGTGGGTGACTGGCAGTTTGCCCACACCACAGCTACAGACACTGGACGTGACGGGATGTGATCTACGCCACCTCCCCCGTCACTGGCTCACCCCCCTCTCCCTGTTACACTCTGTACATACAGACCTGCCCACACTGTGTTGCCCTGAGAATTTGCCTGTAGACTTTCACCCCCAGAACTGTCATTCCCCATTATCTCTCTTCTCCTCCTGTCACAATCTGTTGGGATCACCCGCTCTACGTGCTGTGATTGCCATCCTGGCCGCTGTCACCTTGCTGGGCAATGGAGTAAAACTCTCTTCTTCCTGCTGCGTGGAGATCGGGAGAAGAGGAGCAGGTGTGCTGTCTTTGTGTCTCAGTTGTCCATGTCCAACTTGCTGATGGGGGTGTATCTGTTGGGAGTGTGTGTGGCTGACCAGGTGTACTGGGGGGAGTATCTGTGTGGTAGACAGGCGGTGGAGGTACAGTCCCTGGTGTTCCCTGTGCAGCTTTCTGTACCTGTTCAGTGTCCAGGTGTCTGCCTTGATCCTGGTGTGTCTGACAGTGGGCCACTGTGTTCAGCTGGCCAGGCCAGACCTACAGGTGTGGGGCAGCACGCAGGTGGTGACCTCCAGCGTCCTGTGTTGGGGGATGGGTGTCATTCTGTCAACCACACTCCATCTCTTCCCCTGGACGTCACAGCATCAAAGCAGTCTGTGTGTCCCTTTCCCCTTGACCAACACCCTGGGTGCCCATGACCATGGGTTACATGCTGTGGTCATACTGAACACACTGCTAATGGCACTGACAATGGGCAGGTCAAGTGTACATCTACATCATCGTTCTTGCCAACCCCATCGTGTGTTTCTGGTCAACTCTCAAAGATCACACCAGCTGGACTCTGCTCGGCGCACCATTCCCATCGCAGTGACTGACCCCTGTGGCTGGTTCCTGGTGGATGTTCTGGTGCTGCTGATGCCCACACTCAACATCATGCCTGAGGACATCCCACTCTGCTGGGACAGCCTTTGTCTTGCCATTCAACATGGCGATCAATCCGCTCCTGTACGTGTTGAGCGTGGCTTTGGAGCGACGCAGACACACCCAGCTACAGCGTGTGCTGCAACGGCTGGGAAACAAGGTCAAGGACAGGCGACAGGACCAAAAGGGGCCAGTCTGAGGCCCACAAAACAGTCACTGACCGGGAATGGAGCGTTTTGATTCATGACGAAAATGCTGAGTATTTCAGTACTTGGGAATGAAACATTTCAATTAATGAAAAATGTTGGCGTTTCGGTACTTGGGAATGAAACCCTTCAATTAATGTAAGTTATGCTGCGTAGTTGGGTGTTTTTTTTTTTTTTTCCTGATGGTCATCAGGAAAGGAAAAGAAAACTGACAGCAGCAACAAAACTAATGTGATAATGAATGCCACGTAGCTTCTTTGGAGGATCAATGCAGTGTTGTGTTGTGAGGGCATTTCACTCTGCAGTTATACACTGCCACAGTGCACCGTCATGTCATGTTATCCTGTGGCATGTTTTGCTGTTCTGTCCTGCGGTTTGCAAGCTAATCATGTGCTGTCACACGACGGGCCTAGCGCACACTCTCACATGCACACAGAGTCATGCGCCTCACGTGCAACAACACATTTGACTTCTTTCTTTCATTACAAAGTCTAGACTGCCATTTCAAATTTTCCAGGGTAAAAAAAAAAAAAAATCTTTTTCCCTTCTGTTCACTCCTCACTTCTTTTTACGCGAGGGAGTTTGAATGTTTTCTCTGTTATACTGTTTTCGCAGAAATGTATCTAGGTAACACTGACCTCAATTCATTCGTCCATTTCATAAACTTCTTTTCAGGTCATACAGACGACCGGTTTGCCTCACATAAAAAACAATCCATTCTGGGTTAACAACCTAATTCTCTTTAATCTTCTAAAGTTGAAATAAAAAGTCCTCTTTCTTTTCAATCACCAAAATGATACATTCCTTCGAAGAGGCCAATCCTTCACTTACAAAAATTATACATCCTTCCAAAGAGGGCAATTTTTCAATACCAGAACGTATACCCCCTTCTCAAGAGGTCAGTCCTTCAATTACACAAAAGAATATATCATTTCCATGAGGACAATCATGTCATCAAATGTCCAATCATCCCATCAAATTTCTTCTTGACAGCAGACATTCTTTTCCAGGGAGAGAGTTCCTTAAGACCATGACTCTTGTCTCGACTGACAGTCCAAAGCCCGTAGCTCCTGAAGCATGTCAAAGGCTGCAAAGGGCTTGCTCAAAGTTACACTTCCAACGTATAGGATGCTGGACCCAGAAAGACAAGACACTCTATTAGTAATCTAAATCAATAACTGGGATATGCTTGTGTGATGATCAATCACAGGCTCCACATTTTACCTACCAGGTGTGGGGACAGGGTATAATTTAGAAATAATGCTGAACAAGATCAAGACGAGAATAAACGACTGAAATTCGAGATCGCAATAAAAAGCACATACTCACCTCAGGATCAATAATACACGAGCCTGCACGTAGTTGACAGTTCAACTCTCTCTCTAAGCCATACTTCTTCGTCCTTGTCTTCTCCTCCTAACCTCCTAACTAATCTCTCCCTCTCGCTCCTTTTTGAATCTCTCTCTCTCTCTCTCTCTCTCTCTCTCTCTCTCTCTCTCTCTCTCTCTCTCTCTCTCTCTCTCTCTCTCTCTCTGCAAAGTCTCCTAGAGATTTGGGCAAAATCATACTGGCCCTTTCCAGTAACAGACACTAAAGATGAAACACATGTCAACTGAGATAAGACTGAATCTCTCAGGGCCCCCAGCGCATACCGTAGACATATGTGCCCTGGTGTGTGTTCACCAGTGGGCTGATGCCAGCGTGTAAATTAGAGAGTCCATGGACATGAGTGTGCAAGTGTTGGCGCGCGCGCGCGCGCACATGTGTGTGTGTGTGTGTGTGTGTGTGTGTGTGTGTGTGTGTGTGTGTGTGTGTGTGCGCGCGTGCGCGCGCGCGCGCGCGTGTGTGTGTGTGTGTGTGTGTGTGTGTGTGTGTGTGTGTGTGTGTGTGTGTGTGTGTGTGCGCCCGCCCGCGCGCGTGAGCGAGCGTGTGTGTGCATGTGTGTGTGCGTGCGTGCGAGCGTGGGTGCGTGCGTGCTTGCGTGCGTGCGTGCGTGCGTGCGTGTGTGTGTGTGTGTGTGTGTGTGCGCGCGCGTGTGTGTGTGTGTGTGTGTGTGTGTGTGTCTGTGTGTGTGTGTGTGTGTGTGTGTGCGCCCGCGCGCGTTCGCGAGCGTGTGCGTGCCTGCGTGCGTGCGTGCGTGCGTGCGTGTGTGTGTGCGTGCGTGCGTACGCGCGCGCGCGCTTGTGTGGGGTGTGCGCGCGCGCGCGCGCGCGTGCGAGGGCTGTGTGTGTGTGAGGGGAAGAAGTTGTTGTTCTTATTGTAATGTGTATGTGTGTGCACGTGCGCGTGTGTGCGTTCACGTATATGTTGTATTTGAGGGTCTTGTTCTTGTTTTTGATCCTGTCATCTTCTGAACATTCACGCAGGCAGTCACTCACACACACACACACACACACACACACACACACACACACACACACACACACACACACACATCAAACGTGTGCGCATACGTTCGCTCGCTCCTACGGACACAATATACACAAGCGTGCATGTGCATGTCCACACCCACACGCGCGTGCACACCCATTTGCATACACCTGAACGCACAAATGCATATACACACGCACATGTTTACGCACACACACACACACACACACACACACACACACACACACACACACACACACATATATATATATATATATATATATATATATATATATATATATATATATATATATATATATACAATCTGAGACATAAGAGCAAGCTTTGTTATAATTCAATATTTCTTGCAGTCATTGCAACACCTGGCTGCTCTGTAGGTTGCTGGAACGGTGCTCGGTACTTATCCTTGGAATTTATTGTTTCATTGTAATTTAGTCCCTTGCGGATTCATTCCAAGAACTGGCCCTCAGCACTTGTGTCTTAAGAGGTTATCTTTTTATATTTTCTACTTTTTCACAAGAAAATGTCGCTTGTTTTGTTCTTTCATAATTTTCTTTGCTTCTTAGGTGGCACCTTTAGTTAGTTTTTTGAAAAACTCAACAAACATACTATGGTATTGCACACCAGCCTTTTTCTGGTATAGCATTCGTCTTAAAACCAAAAAGGCAGAGGAGTCAAATTACCACTTTCCGCGGTCACACTGAGGAGAAACAATCAGGTTTCGAAATACCGGTATCTGACCAGGAGTTATATGTTAGTGATCTTTTCTCCCCATTGGAGATGGTCTCCCTCTTTGGAGACTATAAGCTTGCTGGAGGTTCATTTTGAGAAGCATTTATTTATTCCCCATTCACCCACTCAAGCACATACTGTCAGTTAGGCAGAATCATCTACCACTGCAGATATGAAGGCTTACCCCCCCCCCCCCCCCCCCCCCCCCCCCCCCCCCCCCCCCTATTTCTACAATCTGAGACATAAGAGCAAGCTTTGTTTATAATTCAATATTTCTTGCAGTCATTGCAACACCTGGCTGCTCTGTAGGTTGCTGGAACGGTGCTCGGTACTTATCCTTGGAATTTATTGTGTTTTATATATATATATATATATATATATATATATATATATATATATATATATATATATATATATATATAAGTTTAAAATATGATTAAAAAGGAGGTTAAAAAAACACCAACAAACTTGTTTCAAGCTCTCTGCTCTCTTCAGGGTGTTTATTTTGGGCACGCTACCGGTGTTACATATACTGTGCGTGTGTAAGCGTGAGTTCTGCATGTGTTTCACGTGGCCTGTATCTTTTTACAATTTTGGTTTTTTGGGGGGTGCGTTCAGGGAGGGTGTGTTAAGGAATGGTGTGTTGACAAGAATTTCCATTTGTGCCTATTGTTTATGATCTCAACTTTTGAATTCAGAGTTGCTAGATGAGGTTTGCATAATATCAGCCACTTTTCTGTAGAACATAGGTTGCATTTTTTAGAGATATTATTGTATGGTGCTGCTCTTTTTATAATTTTCCATGATATATTGTAGTCTGTTTTTTTATCTTTAAGTTTCCAAATGTGTTTACTTAGTTCTGTTTGGTTTTTATATTTTTCATTTTTGAAGGACTGTTTATGGTTTGCATATCTAGTTTTAAAATGGTTTGCAGTAAATCCCTATGTATGTTTCTTTGTCACTATCAGTTGTTACTGTGGCTTGGTATACAATATTATTGTAAAGGCATTTATTATTCAGGGGGCATTGATCTTTTTTAGTGCAGTTACAAGATGTCCTTTTATTACCCTTTTTGGCTGTGTTGCCTTTAGTTTTGTTAGATGAGTCAATTATGTTTTTGAGGTTGGGCATACAAGAATATGATAGCTTGATGGTGTTTTTATTGAATATTTTAGATAGTACATGTTCTTTTAAATGATGTTATAATAAGAATCTTAAAGAATTCTTTTCCTACATTAGTCTTTATTCTTCCATCATATGGGGGATTATACCATATGATCTTCCTTTTTCTGTTTTTCTTATTACTGTTCATGTTATTATCTGGGTTGTATTGTAGTTTGTAGTTGTAGCCACTTTTATTCAGTGCCTCTTGGTATTCAACTGCTGCACTGTTGAATACTTTCTCGTTGCATGACAGGTTAGACAGTCTTTTGTTTATGCCATTGGGTATGGTTTTTAGGATAGAAGGTGGATGGTTACTTTTGATGTCTACGTAGATGGGGGTATATCGTTAGGTTTTTTATATGGTTTGTATACATGGTCATTGAGGTCTAATGTTATGTCTAGGTAGTTTACTGCCTTCTTGTTGGCTTCTACTGTGATTTTTTAAGTTATGGCTTTGGAAGATTTTACAAACTTCTTTTTTCTTATTTTCAATGGTTTTTGGTTTATTGTTTAGTGCGGCAAGGCCGTCGTCTCTGTACAAGCCAACCTGTTTACCAAGTGTTTTCTGCATATTGAATAACATGAATAGTCCAACTAGTTCACATGTTTCGGCACCATCATATGAACCCATTGTGACATCAAATGGTGGATTATTGCTGTTTTTTTTGTCCAAGTATCATTACTGCTGTGGGAGTAGAGTTTTTTTTAGTGTGAAGATGATTTCCATCTCAGCCTCTGTTATGTTTGTGTATTTGTTAGCAAATTTTAAAGCTTTGGTAAGCAATTCCTCATCTATAGATGGATAAAAATCCACTATGTCAAAAGTGATGAACACTGTGTTTTTCTGTTTGTTAATTTCCTTGAACCATTGGATAACTTCATAGCTATTTTTCCAAAGGTTGTATTCAGTGTTTGATTCTATGTCCTCTACAGACTTTTCCAGAATTATTTTGCCTAATTCAGACTTGGATGGGTTTATTAATCTACATGTTGGGTTGTTGGGGAAATTAGGTTTGTGATCTTTAAGTGTTATAAAAGCTTCTTTTATTGCTGTTGTTTCTATCCTATCATTTAGATCCATACGGTGCACAAGTTCTTTTTCTTTTTTACAAATGTTGTCATATGTGGTTTTATCAGTTTTTTTTTTTGTAGTTTTTTCTGAATATTTTTGTTGAGGAGTTGAGAGTATTCATTAGGTTCCATTTTATAGAAATTGCTTGTCTTATCAGCCTTTACGAATACCTTTTTGTCATTTTGAATTTGTTTTATTTCATTTTGTAATTTTGTTTGGAAATTGTTGTATGATTTTCTGAATTCAATATTGGCTATTAGTCTTTTCATATTGTCTTCAAAAGGTTTCATTTCCTCTATTATAGGTGGCGATCTCCATGACTTAAACCGTATGTATTTTTTTATCTTCACATTTTGCATCAGGGTTCAGAAAGAAGAACGCCTTCCATCTCATGTTGCGCACAAATTTTTCAGTCTGCTCTATTAGTTTTTTTGATGTAAGATTGTGGGTTAGAAAACGGTATATTTTTAGACTGCCCAAAGTTGATTTTCTCCATTTTAAATTTAGGTTCTGTCAGGCTACAGTGCTCAACGTAAGGAGCGATTATCACAAATAAAAATAGAGAGCCGGCAAGAACTCTAAAAACTCTAAAGGACATCTTGTAACTGCACTAAAAAAGATCAATGCCCCCTGAATAATAAATGCCTTTACAATTAATATTGTATACCAAGCCACAGTAACAACTGATAGTGACAAAGAAACATACATAGGGATTACTGCAAACCATTTTAAAACTAGATATGCAAACCCATAAACAGTCCTTCAAAAATGAAAAATATAAAAACCAAACAGAACTAAGTAAACACATTTGGAAACTTAAAGATAAAAAAAAACAGACTACAATATATCATGGAAAATTATAAAAAAGAGCAGCACCATACAATAATATCTCTAAAAAATGCAACCTATGTTCTACAGAAAAGTGGCTGATATTATGCAAACCTCATCTAGCAACTCTGAATTCAAAAGTTGAGATCATAAACAATTGCAGGCACAAATGGAAATTCTTGTCAACACACCATTCCTTAACACACCCGCCCTGAACGCACCCCCCAAAAAACCAAAATTGTAAAAAAGATACAGGCCACGTGAAACACATGCAGAACTCACGCTTACACACACACAGTATATATAACACCGGTAGCGTGCCCAAAATAAACACCCTGAAGAGAGCAGAGAGCTTGAAACAAGTTTGTTGTGTTTTTTTTAACCTCCTTTTTAATCATATTTTTAAACGTATGTCGCTCCCTTCCGGTTGAGCATTTTTAGAGTTCTTACTGGCTCTCTACTTTTATTTGTGATATATATATATATATATATATATATATATATATATATATATATATATATATATATATATATATAAATACCACGGCAGATATGTATGCTTATCTCCCCCTATCTGTTCAATCTAAGACATACTAGCTAGCTTTTTTTTAATACTTGAATATATATATATATATATATATATATATATATATATATATATATATATATATATATATATATATATATATGTGTGTGTGTGTGTGTGTGTGTGTGTGTGTGTGTGTGTCATCAGCTCTTCATCAATACTGTTTCAAGGTAATTTTGAGGGGAGAAACATTTCGAGAGAAATTTCTTGATGTGAGAGCAGTGATTGTGGAACTGAATCCTACGTGCATGGAACTATGGACATGAAGGATGCCTGGCACAGAAACCTCGCACATGTGAACTGGTAATACCACTGAACGATTAAGGACATGATAGAATTAAAAAAAAAAAAAAAAAAAAAAAAACGAACTGGTAACACCATTGAACGAATAAGGACATGATAGAATGAAGACTGTACACATTTGAACTGTTAATACTACTGAACGAATATGACCATGACAGAATAAAGACTACACACGTTTGAACCGTCAATACCACTGAACGAATGAGGACATGGCAGAATAAAGACTGCACACATTTAATCTGTTTATACCACTGAACGAATAAGGAAATGACAGAACAAAGACTACACACATTTGAAGTGTTAATATCACTTTATGAGTAAGGAAATGACTATAAGACAAGATATACAATGAAATGCTGTAAACTGGCACGGAAACAACACACACTTGAAATGTTAACACAACTTAGTGTATGAGGAAATGACAGCATAAAGACTACACACATTTGAAATGCATGTAAAAGGAAATGCTGTAAACAGGCACAGAAACAACACACTCTTGATCTGTTAACACTACTTAATGAATAAGGAGATGACAGAATTAAAACTGCACACACATAGTTTAGTAAGTGTAGTAGTAAGATCTCGAATGGCTAGTAGTCGGTAGACCTCCTGCATGATCTGACCAGTAACCTGAGTTCCTCTATCAGTCAGCACCGACCCACGGACTGCCGTTCGCGTCCACATGTTGAAAGCTGCCTCTGCCACCGACTGACTCGTGATCTGGCGCAGAGGGACTGCTTCAGGATGTCTTGTCGACCATCACCAGCACGTACCGTACCCATTCTGGGATGCTGGAACGATGGGTCCTATAATATCCATCTCAACCCGCTCGAACGGCTCGCGCATCAGCTGCATCCTCACGAGGGGAACTCTTGACACTCTTCCTTTATCCATTGTACGCTGACACTGGAAGCATGACTGGCAGTACCGACGAATATCAGCATGCATAGCTGGCCAATAGAAATGGCGACCAACTCGCTCCTTGGTTCGGGTGGTACCTAAGTGACCAGACATGGGTACGTCGTGGCCTAGCTTCATCACCGTGGACCGTAGTTCAGCTGGGACGCAGATCTGACTCGCTACGTCCTTGGGACCCTCGAACTGCCGGACCAGTACACCAGATTTTCGAGCGTACTCGTCTCGTCCAAACTTGGTGTGGAAGTGCGTCCCTGCTTCACATGCACTCCGAGCCTTCCTCAACGTTTCATCCTGGTCCTGCATCCGAATTAACTGCTGGGTAGAGGTGTTCAGGATGCATTCCTCCACGGGCATTGGGCACAGGCTCCTGCTGCTCCCTGGCTCTCTGCGCGCGTGTCTGCACTGCCCTTACCTACGCCGGGTCTGCGTATACAGGTACACGTGTCCATTCGGGATCCCCTAACATCTTTGCAAAATTCCCGATCAGGACTTCCTGCACAGGGCTTTTCGTGGCCAACACCTCCAACTTTCCTGCGATGAATGGTGACTTCAACTCTATCACTGCCACGGGTAACACAGACCTACATCTGGATTCAGCCAACACCACTGGGACCGTCTCTCATCTGTACGCGTCTGCCGGTACCAACCACTTGGCCACTACGGTGTATCCAGCACCAGAGTCCCATAATCCATTGGCCGGAGACCCGTTGACCGCTACAATGCACGCAGGATCGTACTGCTGCTCAGCGCATGGGCGACGCAACGTAGGGACTACAAGAGCTGGGGTTGGTCACAACAATGAACATCTCCAACGGAATGGGGCTCAGGGCATTTCCTAGCAATGTGGCCTGGTTCTGCAGTTGAAACACACTATGATCGATCTAGGCCCCCTGTTCTGCTGCTGTAGCGCACCATCACTTTGTTGGGACCTCCCTGTGGGCTGGCCTGCTGTTTCACGCCTACTGCCCAGGTTGGGCTGGTTAACTGTTCGGTCTTGCCTCACCTTCCCCCCCAATCTTCTAGCCTCTGCCAACACAGTAGCTTCTGTTGCAAGTTGTTCCACAGTTTTCGGGCATGTCTTGCACCTCAATCGTGAACTCTGGAAACAACAGCTGATAACACTCTTCTTGGAAAAGCAGATCCTTTACGTCCGCTGCTACACTCTCATCCTTGCCTGCTGCCACACACCAGAGGGAAAAAAACCACCGCTTCATCCTTCCCAGCGTTTGGGCGAAAGTCTCGGCAGCATCCTTCTTGATGCTCCTGAACTTTTCCCGGTAGGCCTCAGCATCTAGCCTAAAGTGGCTTAGCAGGGCGCTCTTTATCCTATCATAGTCGCCTAACTCGTCCGCATTAACAACCGCAGCACCGCTTCTCTAGACCTACGTCTCAGCAGAGACATCAGACGTGTGAGCCATGAGGTCTTGCTCTACTTACACATCTTGGCTACACGCTCAGATTGGGCGATGAAAGCGTCCACATCGTCGTTCTCTCCCAATGGCTCAATGCGAACATGCTTCGTTTCCTCCACCTAAATCAAGCGTTCCGTATGCGCGGCTTTATCTAAGGCCTGCTTCTCCTACATTAGTAGCTCTCGCTCTCTGCCTCTAACTCGGCTTCATCTCTTCGTTTCTTGAGATCTAACTCGGCTTGCCATGTCCGAGCTTCTGTTTTCTCTTATCGCCCTTTCTTCCTCCATCTTCTTCCTTTTCAGTTCCAATTCCATCTGTCTCGCTGCTTTCTCGTCTTCATCCTTCTGCTTTAAGCTTTCCCTCTCATCTTCGATCTTCTTCTGCTTCACCTCTGGCTCCCTCTGCCTAGCAGCTTTCTCCTCTTCAATCTTCTTCTGCTGCATCTCTAGCTCCCTATGCCTAGCAGCTTTCTCCTCTTCAATCTTCTTCTGCTGCACCTCTAGCTACCTCTCATCCTTCATCTTCTGCCTCACTTTCTCCTCCATCCGGAGCTCCAGTTCTGCTTCTCTCGCTGTCCTCTCATCCTCGTTACGTGCCGAGTCTGTGACGAACTTGGCAAGATCTCCCCCAGCTAAACCCATTGCCTCTCCCAACTTTGCAAACTTTGCATAAGCCCCCGTCCCCTGCTCTTGATCCACCCCCGCATCCTGGTCACTAACCTTAGGTTTGGTATCCGCCATAGGGGCCTGTGGATCCATGACACTATCGGGATTGTACTGCGGATGAGCACGGGTGTTTAGGCATAGGATTACCCCGACCACCACAGAGCTAAAAGGGACAGTATCCAATGTGGGCGCAAATGGATGTTCCAGACTACGCACTGGCCCCCTTAACCAACGAATCGATGCAACGCAGCGCCAGTATAAAATATTCTCAACGAGTCAAGCAGCAAAGCATCACTCCTCCCACACTCATGTACCACATACATGTACCCACATAGGTATCAACCCAATACAATACCAACTACCCACAGTCCAGGCACTGACCCAATCACGTGACACCGTATGCCCACTGTCCACTGTGCATGCGCACCAGTTCACATAGACTACCCTCAGTCACAGGCCTCACTGTCCCTGGGAGGCCACACCCACACAACCACAGTGCACTTGCACCCCTGAAGGCCAGATGCACTCACAGCACACCCTAGCGTCGCAACACTGCGCACCCCCGTGCTTCCCACACACAGTCACCTGGGCTTACTCTGCCCTTCATCCCCACAGGATACCTAACCACACAGCGTGCGCAGTCACGGGCTTGGTACCAATTCCACCTATTCACTGGGGGTATACTACACTCAAGGGACGCAAGGGACACACGGTACCCTTCGGCACCTCACCTAAACTGCTCAGCGTAATCACTCACGCTCCCAACAACCTCTCAATTTATGGACCACTCATACCTCACACACTCGGTAGCGCCAACCCATTCACACCAATACAAGTGCCCTACCCTATGCCGATCGAAACCTGCCTGAAGTGAACATAGACACTACGCCTCACCTCCCATGGTACTGGTAAACTCCCATCAACCACCCACTTACATTTCACACAGCGTACACACACCGGACACAACACCCCTTACCTTCCTCCTGGCTACCTATCACCTACCCCCAAATCCCCAAAGTACCCCGCATCTCCAACAAACAGTCACAGTCGCTAAGCCGGACGACCCTACTACTCCTACCCACGTCTATTACACACTAGGTCAGACAACACAGCACACTAACACAGCTTTACAATCATGCACACTTCTTTATTCCAACATACGCGCTATGGCACCACCATCGGTAATCACCACACCCATAACCCACAACCGCACACAGGTATCCCACTTTCCCGCTGGCCCACCCTACCCTGCTAGAATGACCTGGGGGACCCTAACCTATCCTAAAGCACCAGCTGCGGTATATCACTGCGACAGGGGGACGCAACGATGGCCCGCACACGTGGTGGCTAACTACTAGGGACAAAAAACCACCCAAGGGACACTAATCTCTTAACTACTACCACCTACCCCTCACCCGGGACCCACCTTTCCTTCTGTGACCCGGGACCACTACCACACTGGTCGCCACGTCCCTGGGGGGTGGGGGAGGGGGCAATGACAGGTACCCTATCCCGTACTAGCCACTACGTCCCTAAAGGAAGCAGCAGCTAACACCCCTAACCCTACTGCCTATCGCTACACCTCCTTCCTACCACAAAAATTGGACACCCTTCCTCCCCAGAAGAAACCCTGTTCCTCGACACTGTCCATGGCCCCTCACAGGCTGACTCCTCCACGGAAAGACCTGCTCCTTGGCGCTGCCCATGGCCTCACGCAAGACGACTCCTCCCCGCAAAACACACACACACACACACACACACACACACACACACACACACACACACACACACACACACACACACACTCACACATGGCCCCCTCTCAACAGGTCCAACTCTTGAAGGAACCCCTACTCCACTGAAGACTCCACCAGAACTGAGGGTGAAGGAAGGCCTGGAGCAGCACCCCTCACATGGCGCCTGAACAGGGCGGTTCTTGCCTCCTGGAAAAGAGGAACAGGTGGCTGGAGAACTGCCTCACAGACGGCAGACGGCCTGGGTGGACTTCCCCTCCTGGAAGAGCATTGCTAGGAAGGGAGAACTGCCTCACAGACGGCAGACGGCCTGGGTGGTCTCCCCATCCCGGAAGAGCATAGGTAGCAGGGGGAGAACTGACTCACAGACTGCAGATGGCTTGGGTGGTCTCCCCCTCCCGGGAGAGCACAGGTAACAGGACGCCGCCGCCTGCTCACCTGCCAGCACGCGGCCGCCGACTGTAGTGATCCGGCCCCAGCCTCGGCACGGAAGCAGGATACCTGCTGAAGCAACTGGACAGACAGACGATCAACCACACCAGTTCTGCAACTGGCTGATGGTGGCTGCCAACATGGACAACACAGAACTCAGCACAGGCTAAGGGCACACCAACCCGACGAGGACCTGGCCCTAGCTATGACTCGAAGTCACTCAGCACGAACTAACGGCGCTCTCGCTGCAACTACAAGCAACGCGTCCACTTCGACGAACACCAGAGACCGATGTGAAGCTACCCCAACGCATCCCGCCCTGGTTGGAATCAAGTGAACTTCACTCACAACACAAAGCAACCATTGGTCAGAACAGTGTATCCCTCCGCAGAGCTGACACACCCGACCAACGGCCTAGTTGCTGCTTGTGCAACAACACTACATACAATTTACAACAACAACAACAACAACAACAACAGCTGATATCCTGCCCTGGCCTCTCTCATCTAGAACCAAAGCAACAAACGGTAACAGTCGGAAACGAAACCAACTTTCCCCCTACCACTCCCTCTCAACAAATAAAGTCTGGAAGGCAAACATACTGTATGTCCTACTTTCTCCACCCCCCAACCTAGCCTAACCTTCCTACCTAACACTGATGAACTTAGCCTAGCCCCCATCTAACTCAAATCCAACCCTACACACACACACACTCACGCTCACACGCACACGCGCACACGCTCTCTATTCTGAGCTACCACTCTGAACACGTGGACGTGCTGGTTAGTACCGCCGATCGGTGACAACATACTTCGCTACTTGAATGTTTCCTACTTAAAAAAAGCTGAATGTTTAACGGTGTTTTCATTTTATAACGAAATAACAGGGTTCATTTGAAAAGGTATGGATGATTGAAATACTTCTGTAGGATAAACGGTTTTCTAAGGACGTTCAATACTTGACAAACCAATTCAAAATGAACTCCATCCTTGCTTGTATTTCAACATAATGGACAGATCTGGTAATCGACTGTCTGTGATGAAAACGGTGAGTAAAAAGATCAGAGACACAAATATAAACTTAGTCTTCATGTGTTTGATACCTTTGTCTATTTTTATTGAATGTAAACAGGTGATGTTGATGGCCACTGGGGGGGTGGGAGTGGAAATGAGCCCACTGTTGCTGGATGCAATTTCGGGGTTGGTATTTTGAGGAGCATTGGAGAAGGGGTGGTACAATGTACAGGGATGCTTTGGGCGACACTCGCACTATTTTTAGTATCGGAAGATTCTGTGTGGAGGGAATGACGTCATCATTGTCTTTTTGTTGTGTACAGGAGGCCACTGTAAAAAAGCTCAGCTTTCTTCTTCTCTGTGGTGTGGCACTGAGGATGGGAAGACGAAACAGAAACAGGCTGGCTGGACACAGTGATTGAGAGATGAGCATGAGTAGATGGGGAAGGAAGTGGGAACACGGCAGCTTTTGAAATGGGAGTGGAGGGGTGGAGGGGCATATGGAGAATCTAGGTACACATCCGTTCTCTCTCTCAACACAGTTCAATCTTCCCCACGTCAATGATCTCCCCTGGTACCATGTTAGTGTGTACGGCGGGCGTGTCAGCTGTAACGACAATGGAGCGCTTGTCATCATCCTCGGCTGGTCGGGCATCGCCACTGGCCAGAATGGCCATCACGGTGGAGTGGTCTGGCTGACGTCCTCACATGCTCTCCCTGAACGAGAATATCGCGTGTTGTATCATAGATGTGTATTTTAGCAGGTTTTGTTTTCAGACCAGCCTGTGTCCCTAATGTAGACTGGTTCAAATCTGATGGGATGGGACATGCGGAATGAACAGTGGCACACATTTCACCATGAGGTCTGTAATGAGGGTCCATAGTTGGTCCATGTTGTAGTTAGGCCCTTTGGTGCATATTTACCTAGATATCTGTGATAAAGGACATACCTCTAATGTGACATATGTTTCTGCTGAGACAGACTTTTTTGTATGGGGTCTATATTGCGTTGAGTTTTTTTCTAGGGCATAGTCCAGCGAAAATATGCTGTCGTGGGCCATGGAGCGTGTAGCTGGCCCCTTGGCTGTAGGTCCCGGTGCCGCACTGCATGGAAACAGTTAGAAGGCTTCAGCCATGCCAGGGACAAAGCCAGATTCTATACGTAGCCATAGTTGGCGTGTTAGGCGCTAGCCATGCGCCATGTGCTGGGCATCAGGCACACAATGTTTGGTTGATGTCCTGGGTGAACTGAAGAGTCACACACACACACACACTGACGTGCTGATTAGCCAGCTTTCCCAGCTGGCCCACAGCTCACACACTCACACACAGGGTAGACACAGACACTCTAGTCACATGCACCTGCACACATCCATTGTCCACTGGCGTGACATGACAGGTCGGGATGGGAAGAGGTGGGGTCGACTGTTGGAGATGTGGACAGTGGCTTAATGACGGTGACAAAATACCAGGGACGTCACAGGCCCTGTGTTGAATCCGGTAATGGTTGCTGGGGTGACAGGAGGGACGGAGGCCCTGGTTGAACTAAGTGACCAGCTGAACACTTACACTGGGCTTGGGTCACAGCGTGGCGTCGGGGCTTAGCAACCTTCATGTGTGAACTCGGGAGTAAGACAGGACGCTGCACAGGTTTTGTTTTCAGACTAGCCTGTATGCCTAATGTAGACTGGTTCAAATTTGATGGGATGGGACATGCAGAATCCACAGTGGCACACATTTCACTATGAGGTCTGTAATGAGGGTCCATAGTTGGTCCATGTTGTAGTTAGGCCCTTTAGTGCATATTTACCTACATATCTGTGATAAAGGACATACCTCCAGTGTGACATATGTTTCTGCTGAGACAGACATTTTTGTATGGGGTCTATTTTGTGTTGATTTTTTTCAAGGGCATTGTCCAGCTGTCGTGGGCCATGGAACGTGTAGCTGGCCCCATGGCTGTAGGTCCCAGTGCCGCACTGCATGGAAACAGTTAGAAGGCTTCAGCCATGCCAGGGACAAAGCCAGGTTCTATACGTAGCCATAGTTGGCGTGTTAGGCGCTAGCCATGGCCCATGTGCTGAGCGCCAGGCACAGGATGTTTGGTTGATATCCTGGGTGGAACACAGTGAAATAACGCTGGCTGAAGAGTCACAACACACACGTTGACGTTCTAATTAGCCAGCGTTCCCCGCTGGCCCACAGCTCACAAACTCACACAGGATACACACAGACACACTGGTCACATGCACTTGCACACATCCATTGCCCACTGGCGAGACAGGCCGGGATGGGAAGAGGTGGGGTTGACTGTTGGAGATGCGGATCGTGGTTAAATGATGGTGACAAGATACCAGGGACATCACAGGCCCTGTGTTGAATCCGGTACTGGTTGCTGGGGGTGAGAGGAGGGACGGAGGCCCTGGTTGAACTAAGTGACCAGCTGAACACTTACACTGGGCTTGGGTCACAGCGTGGCGTCAGGGCTTAGCAACCTTCATGTGTGAACTCGGGAGTAAGACAGGACGCTGCACAGTAAGAGGTATGCTGTGGTACCACAAGAACCTGTTGTTATTTGCATCAAAAGGGAAAAAAAAATAATACTTCTTTATCCACTGAGGACACTTTCAAACACACACGTCTTCATGCGTGAGAATCAGCTGACAGACTGTCACAAAAAAATTCAGCGTTCGATTAATTCAAAATAATCTGAAAAACAAAGCAGACACAGAGCACTATACTTGTTTAATATATAAGATCGAAAAGGCCATACCAGTCTTGAATGAATGTTGCTATGTGTTTGTTCATTTTTCCTGTTGTTGTGTAGATGTGTCCAGTACAGGGGGTGTATATACATAAGCTTTGACCATCCTTTGTAAGGGATGTTTCCTTGTGTGTTCTGTGTGCTCTGTTATGTCATACCCGCTAGGCGATTCAGTGTTGTAAGGAGTATTCTTTGGAGTATGAAATGGGTATTTATGTCATCATGGGAGCAAGAGTTACCGTACTTGTTTGCCATTTTATGTTTTCAGTTCCCTGCCTCATTTTAGATTTACTTTCGCCTTAAGGGAATACACTAGAACATGTCTTTGGTTTGATCATACCTAACTCACTGATACTAATCGATTTGGGGAAAAATGCATGAATGAATGAATATGTAAATAAATGAATAAATAAAGGATTGAATGCATACATAAACACATGCACACACACACAAACACACACACAAACACAAACACACACACACACACACACACACACACACACACACACACACACATGAAGTTGGGAAGTTTGTCATTCTGAATGCATTATGGACCTTTCTCAGCCTTATAAACTAATCCTATTTTAAGTTGGTACATCCTCAGCATTATAAACTAATCTTATTTTAAATCTGTACATTCTCATCCGTATAAACTAATCCTAGTTCAAGTTTGTACATCCTCAACCTTATAAAACAACGCTATTGTCAGTTTGTAATCCACTATCTTATAAAACAATGCTATTTTAATTTTCTACATGCTGTGTGCAGTCGGCACATTACCATTTGATCATGGCATTTCTTGAGAAAAGAAGAATTCATCAAACGCTGTATAGATTAGAAGATTCCATTGTTTGTGCTTTCTCTTCGTATTGCAAGAGTTCTTTGAGGCACTCGATTTCAGACTCCATGTCACTGGCCATTTGTGACATTGACCCAGATAACGAAATGCCGGGAGAAAAACAAAATCAACAATCAATACGTGCCGATTTTTTTTTTTAAACTACAAAAGTAGATAGTCATCTTCGTGGCGCTTGGCATTAATCGACATAATCAGGGCTTCCAATATTTTGCCTTTAGACGAAGTCTGCTGATGAAAACGCATTCAGCTCATCGTAACAGTAATCTCATCTGGGAAATGTCTATTACTCCCTGGAATCCCATAGAGATAAGAGTTTGCTTCAATTGCATTGACTGGTTGCATTGATGTTGGAGCAGAAATAGAAGATTAACAGATGGAGGCTACTGTCCGAACACTCGTTTGAATGGATGTGCTGTGCTGTGTTGTGCTGTGCTGTGCTCTGTGTGTGTGTGTGTGTGTGTGTGTGTGTGTGTGTGTGTGTGTGTGTGTGTGTGTGAAAGAAGAGAGAGAGAGAGAGGGAGAGAGAGAGAGAGAGAGAGAGAGAGAGAGAGAGAGAGAGAGAGAGAGAGAGAGCTTACCACACTTAGGGCTCCTCTCCATCACAGGATGTTAGAGACTGGACGAGTGGTGTCACTGAAACACACAATCAATGGCACCAAGGTCCAGTGTATGAGGCATAATGATTGGACAACGATGATAGGACGGGTATGGGATACAGCTTCCACACTCACACTCTTCTTCCTTTCAAAACTACTTACAATAACTCAAATGTTTATTGTGTATATGTATTACATGCACCTTTATCTTTGCATTTCTTAACTGATTTGACTTGTCGATCCAAACGTTGCAATACAATCGTTTCGTTTGAACGTGTGTTGTGTGCAGTGTTGTGACTGCGTGATTCTGTCTCTTTGCAATTGCTGTGATTCTATATCCTTACAATTGCTGTGATTCTATCTCCTTACAATTGCAGTGATTCTGTCTCCTTACAATTGCAGTGATTCTGTCTCCTTTACAATCTCCTTACAATTGCAGTGATTCTGTCTCCTTACAATTGCAGTGATTCTGTCTCCTTACAATTGGAGTGATTCTGTCTCCTTACAATTGCTGTGATTCTGTCTCCTTACAATTGGAGTGATTCTATCTCCTTACAATTGCTGTGATTCTGTCTCCTTACAATTGCAGTGATTCTGTCTCCTTACAATTGCAGTGATTCCGTCTCCTTACAATTGCAGTGATTCCGTCTCCTTACAATTGCTATGATTCTGTCTCCTTACAATTGCAGTGATTCTGTCTCCTTACAATTGCAGTGATTCCGTCTCCTTACAATTGCAGTGATTCCGTGTCCTTACCAGTGTAGTGATCCCATCTCCTTACAATAATAGTGACTACGTTTCCTTACAATTGCAGTGTTTCAATCTCCTTACAATTGCAGAGGTTCTGATGGTCCTGTGCCAGGGTCTAGTGGTCGACTGCCCAGGATACTGACAGTCTACTGCCTAGGGTTCTGGTGTGGTCCACTGCCTAGGGTACTGATGGTGCACTGCCTAGGGTTCTGATGGTGCACTGCCTAGGGTTCTGATGGTCCACCGCTATGGTTCTGGTGGTCCACAGTCTAGGGTTCTGGTGGTCCACTGCCTAGGGCTCTGATGGTGCACTGCCTGCCTGGGGTTCTGGTGGCCCACTGCCTGGCGTTCTGGTGGTCTACCGTCCAGGGTTCTGATGGTCCACTGCCCAGGGTTCTGATGGTCCATGCCCAGGGTTCAGATGGTCCACTCCCCCAGGGTTCTGATGGACCACTGCCAGGGGTTCTGATGCTCAACTGCCCAGGGATTTGATGGTCCACTGCCCAGGGTTCTGGTGACCTATTGCTCAGGGTTCTTGTGGTCCACTGTCCAGGGTTCTGGGGGTCCACCACCCAGGGTTTCTGGTGGTCCAATGCCTAGAGTTCTGGGGGTCTACTTCCTAGGGTCTGGTGGTCCAATGCCTAGGGTACTGATGGTCTACTACCTAGGGTTCTGGTGATCATTTCCTAGGATTCTGGTGGTCCCACTTCCTAGGGTCCTGGTGGTCTACTGCCTGGGGCTGTGGTTTTCCACTGCCCAGAGTTTTGATGGTTCACTGCCCAGGGTTCTGGTGATTAAATGATTAGGGTCTGGTGGTCCACTGCTTAGGGTTCTGGTGGTCCATTGCCTAGGGTCCTGGTGGTCCACTGCTTAGGTTTGTGGTGGTTTACTGCATAGGGTTTTGATGGTCCACCGTCTAGGGTTCTGTGGTCCACTTCCTAGGGCTGTAATGGTCCACTGCCTTGGGTACTAATGGTCCACTGCCCAGGGTTCTGGTGGTCCACTACCTAGGGTTCTGGTCCACTGCCTAGGGCTCTGGTGGTCCACTGCCTAGGGCATTGTGGTCCACTGCCTAGGGTTCTGGTGGTCCACTATCTTTGGCTCTGGTGGTCCACTGCCCAGGATTCTGGTGGGCTACTGCCTGGGGCTCTGGTGATCTACTCCCCACGGTACTGGTGGTACACTGTCTAGGGTCCTGCATGGCTAAAGACCAGTCCCTCTCCTGCAGCTCCATTCACCCAGTTTGTGTAACACTACATAATTACAGAGAGAGAGAGAGAGAGAGAGAGAGAGAGAGAGAGAGAGAGAGAGAGAGAGAGAGAGAGATTTATGCAGCGTGGCTTTCACATGCTCGTGAATCCCAGATTAGCATTACAGTATTGTTTCTTATGTCAATGTTTTTCTAATATAGAGAGCGGTGCACCATCAGTTCCGAATGTTTACATTTTGCCGATGAAGAAGGCTGTGGTTTTGAGAACATTTGCATATCGGCACCATCATTATGTTCTGTCAGACTGAGATAAATGGATTCTGATGTATCTTATTTTATTGATCATGATCATCATCTCAACCCCCCTATGGTGGTTCAGTTTGATATATCTCTGTCTGGCAAGATTTTTCCGAACCCATTCCATCCTCTACCAATGATGACGGCAGTAGTGACGTCACAGTATGTCCACTGACTCGTTTCCAGTGTCCAGGTAACGGTTACTGTCTGCCTGTCTTTGTCCTCTGCAATTCCATGGATGACTGTCCGGGTCATAAGGATGTGATGCACTGCGAGCAGTTGATATGTCCTGGGTTCTACCGGTGCCGGGTTCCCATGTCTGTCTGCGTCCTGACAACGTGTGTGATGGATTCCTGCACTGTAGGCAGCAGGATGATGAACGGTTCTGTAATCACGTGTGTCCAACGATCTGCACGCGCCAGGGTCTGTCTTTTCACTGCAGCAGAAAGTTCAATATAGAGAGGTTTCCTGACGTGCGTTATTTGGATGCCAGCGACAGTGGACTGAGGCCAGAACATATGTGAACAATACCATGTTTGTGTTTCGGGCTCTTCAACGTTGTGATCTCATCACTGTGTCTCTTCCCCTGTTATCCAATTTGGTCATTTTAGATGTCAGTTACAATCGCATCCCCACACTGACCACAGACATGTTGAAAGATGTGAATCATCTCAAGGTGTTGCTGCTGACCAGTAACCATCTGACTGAAGTGTTTGTAGGCCACAGATTGTCAGAGTCAGCAATCCCACACAAACTCCAGGTGGTCAACGTGGTCTCCTCACTGACCGTCCTCAACCTGTCACAGAGTGGCCTGCAGCAGATGACTGGCAGTTTGCCCATACCACAGCTACAGACACTGGACGTGACAGGGATGTGACCTGTACCACCTCCCCCATCACTGGCTCACCCCCCTCTCCCTGTTACACTCTGTACATACAGACCTGCCAACACTGTGTTGCCCTCAGAACTTGCTTGCGGACTCCCACCTCCAGAACTGCCACTCCAACTCCCCTCTCTCATCTCCTCCTGTCACGATCTGCTGGGATCACCTGCTCTACATGCTGTGACTGCCATCCTAGCTGCTGTCACCTGCTGGGGAATGCAGTAAACATCTTCTTCCTGCTGCGTGGAGATCGGGAGAAGAAGAGGAGCAGGTGTGCTGTCTTTGTGTGTCAGTTGTCCATGTCCAACTTGCTGGTAGGGGTGTATCTGTTGGGAGTGTGTGTGGCTGACCAGGTGTACTGGAGGAGTATCTATGGTAGACAGGTGGTGGAGGTACAATACCAGTGTTCCCTGTGCAGCTTTTCTGTACCTGTTCTGTGTCCAGGTGTCTGCCTTGATGTCACACACCCATGTTTGTGCACATACACACTTGCACTCACAAACACAGTATGCTTACTTCGTACGCAGCGCGCACAATCACTCCATTCACCCAAAGGAGCACTATCACCACAAATTAAGTTTTTCTATAAAACGCCCCCTTTAACCGATAATAAAGAAAATGGTCTTAATTCTTCTTTTCACTTCAGTACTTTTTTCCAACAATTATTTCTTCTCTTCACAAAATATTTCCCAACATATAAACAATAAACAATATTCAAAGTTTTATCAAGAATCAAACACACTGACACTCATGTCACACTATCAGTTTATTATATTAAATAGTTGCAGTAAAGAAAAGTCATCTTCTTGACTTGTCAAGGAGGTTTTGTGCACTGGGCTGTAACACCTCTGGACCACCACAGTCTGGATCCTCACTAGACCGGTACACCTCTAGTCGGGAACACCACTGGATGCTGAGGGATTCTGTAACGAAACCCTAGGTCCATGGTTAACCTCTAAAATGAATTTTATTATTTTTTACTCTTTCTCTCTTTTATTATTCATAGCTCCTTTTTAACTCCTTTCACATTCACTCCAAATCAAAATAGAATACTCACATGAGTCTTGTTCCGCCAACCTATTCCTACTACAGTTGGGGTACAGAAAGAAATCTTTAAACAACAATAATTTATTTATTTATTTTTCAATTCTTCTTTTCTTTTCGCGTTCAACGTTCATCTTCTCTTTCTCTTTTTCCCAAATAGCGCAATATCCTCAAATCTTTATAATCATCAAACGTCTGTTATCATTACAATTACACCTTTAATGTAATTGCTTTAACCAGTTTACAACCCCAACTGTACTCACCTTCTAGGGAATAAGCGACAAGCCTATCCTAGTAGACTTCCAGTCTACAGCTACACTCTATACTTGAGAGAAACCTGCCACGCCAGGCATATTACACCCACCAAGGGTTAAGCACACCCAAACCAGGGTTGCATTGGACAAACCAGTCCAACCATGTAGCACACCCAACCCAGGGTTGCATAGGACAATCCTAGTCCTGACTATATTAAAACCCACGAGGGTTACAATTGGATATCCTCCTATGTCCGTGTCCAGAGCTCCTCTGAAGTAACAATAATCTTCCACCCTTCCTCACATTGGGTGAACACACTTCACAATCCACTCAGCGTCCCACTCTTCCACATCACTGGTGGTTGCACTCCATGAATACAAAAGAAGCATCAAAAACCGTAGGTTCCATTCCACAATCGCAAAAATTACAAAATGTCTTAACACTCTTTTCTTTGACATGAAACTTTTCCATTCACATGACACTTTTCCTATTCGCATGACACTTGATCCTGGTTGTCTGAAAGTGGGTCACTGTGTTCACCTGGCCAGGCCAGACCTACAGGTCTGGGGCAGCACGCAGGTGGTGACCTCCAGCGTCCTGTGTTGGGGGATGGGAGTCATTCTGTCCACCACACTCCATCTCTTCCCCTGACGTCACAGCATCAAAGCAGTCTGTGTGTCCCTCTCCCCTTGACCAGCACCCTGGGTGCCCATGACCATGGGTTACATACTGTGGTCATACTGAACACACTGCTGATGGTACTGACAATGGCAGGTCAGGTGTACATCTACATCATCGTTCTTGCCAACCCCATCGCGTTTCTGGTCAACTCTCAAAGATCACACCAGCTGGACTCTGCTCGCCGCACCATTCCCATCTCAGTGACTGACGCCTGTGGCTGGTTCCTGGGATTTTGGTGTTGGAGAGATCAGGGATGGGGCTTACCTTGTTGTTTTCTTATTTATTTATGTATTTATCTAATCCTGTTCTTCATGGGAAGTGTGTCTGTTCCCGAGCTTATGATACATCTGCAAGTGCAGCAAAAATGGGATACATAGAGTATGCATTTCTCATCTATTCAGTTGTTTATCAGTCATTATGTTTATGATAGTGGCTGCGATTAACACAAGTAGTATATTCTTCATTTTCGATCTGTGTTTACAGCAACTACAGCCATCCATACTTGTGATACTCTGAGAATTACAGGTGACAATATCGATAAGACTCTATGCGCACTGTCCTCTTTCAGCACACTTGTACTTCCCCAATTATCTGGGGAAAAAAAAAAAAAAACGAAATAAAAAAAACAACAGCAACAACAACAACAACAACAACAACAACAACAACAACAACAACAAAATCAAGTGACACGATCAATTGCATGATGGCAAGGATTGACACATCTCTTTTCAGTGAGCTTAACATTCAATAGCTAAAAGTATATCAGCCATAAATACACCATTAGATTCATATACACATGTTTAAGTCACTATGTCAACCAATTAGTGAGTCAGGCCATAAACTGATCAATCAAACAGTCTCTCCATCAATCATTCAGTAAATCCGTCAAAGTCATCGACGGATCATTGCGCTATCCTCACACATGGATTAGACCTCAGTATTGAGGCATCTCCTTCCCTTTCTTCTGCCCACCCCCCTCCCCCCCCTCCCCCTCAATCAATTCACTTTGTCTCTGTCTCTGCCACGTCTCATCCCGAGTTTTCAACAGCCGTGCAACAGGGCTGATTTGACATTCAGATTGAAGATGGGTTTTCAACAGCCATGCAACAGGCCTGATTTGACATTCAGATTGAAGATGGGTTTTCACCAGCAGTGCAACAGGGCTGATTTGACATTCAGATTGAAGATGGGTTTTCAACAGCCATACAACAGGGCTGATTTGACGTTCTGACTGAAGATGAGTTTTTCAACAGCCGTGCAGCAGGGCTGACTTGGCATTCAGACTGAAGATGGGTTTTCAACAGCCATACAACAGGGCTGATTTGGCATTCAGACTGAAGATGGGTTTTCAACAGCCATACAACAGGGCTGATTTGACATTCAGATTGAAGATGGGTTTTTCAACAGCCGTACAACAGGGCTGATTTGACGTTCTGACTGAAGATGAGTTTTCAACAGCCATACAACAGGGCTGATTTGACATTCAGATTGAAGATGGGTTTTTTGAACAGCCGTGCAGCAGGGCTGACTTGGCATTCAGACTGAAGATGGGTTTTCAACAGCCATACAACAAGGCTGATTTGACATTCAGATCGAAGATGCATGCGTTGTTTCTTCAGAGGCCAAGATGATCTTCAGCATGACAAGGGGGCTGCTCGGGCCGTGCCTGTACTGGCAGTGACGTCCTGGTCAGTGCCCTCCTCTTCATTAGCCATACTTGTCACAGACACACAAACGACTCACTTCCTTCCTGGCTGTCCACGTACTTGAACACCAACACATTTGAACATGGTGTTTATCACAGACATTTTCAACAAGTCTCTCCTGAGTGTTTAACTCCCTGATGAATTGAAAACTGCCATTGTGAAATCCCCTTTTCAACAACAACAACAACAACAACACAACAACAACAACAACAACAACAAATGTCATCGCTCGATCCAAATGAATTGAAAAACTTACTACCAATCTCCAATCTCCCTTTCTTGTCAAAAATTCTAGAGAAACAGGTCCTCCATTAATTTTTCCAACATCTTCTGAGTAATCTTCTCAGTTTCCACAAGTCGCCTACCATGCTGGACACAGCACAGAAACTGCTCTCATCTGAATCCTGAGTGACATTCTGACATCTCTTCTCTCGACCTGTCTGCTGCTTTCGACACAATCGATCATGAAATTATCCTTTCACGTCTGTGCACAAACTTTGGTATGTGTGACATTGCACTAAATTGGTTCAGATTGTATCTGTCAAACAGACAACACTTCGTCCCTATTAACGAGAAACGGTCTTCTAAAATGTAATTAAACTTTGGCGTTCCTCAGGGATCTGAGCTGGGCCCAGTCCTTTCCATAATGTACACAACGCCACTGACTGAGATCATTAACAGCCATTCTGTTCATCATGAAATGTTCGCCGATGACGCTCAACTTGAACATTCTGACACGCTAGAGACAACTATGACAATCTTGCCAAAAATCGTCAAGGCTCTGTCTCTGATATCAAACAGTGGCTGTCTATTAATAAGCTGAAATTAAATGGTGATAAAACAGAAGCTATACAGTTACCAGACACTCACGAGCTCAAGACCCCTGTCTTCATCCGTCAATAGTCCTAGGCTCCACTGACATCTCATCTATGCCAATTGTTCGTGACTTTGACTTCGATCTCGACTCCGATCTCACCCTGAAACACCACATAGCCAAAATCTGCCAAGCATCCTTTCTTGAACTCCGTCGCATCAGCTCTATTAGACCTTTCCTTGCAGAACAGGTCACGAAGGCATTGGCGGTTCCTGCATTATGTAAAAACTAGATTATTATAAGCCTCCGCTTTGGTGTACCTGCAGCCTTACTCCAGCCACTACAGTGTGTTCAAATTTCAGCCACTCCCCTTATCTTGAAGGTGCCAAAACAGCACCATACTTCGGATATCTTCAAGAAATTACACTGGCTCAAAATCGAGCACAGAATTCAGTATAAGTCGGCGTGTCTATGTTATAAGGTTATCACAGGTGAAGCGCCTACCTATCCCTATGATCGCTTCGAAATACATTTTCCCACACGTCCCTCTCGTTCTTCCTCTGACCGGATTTTTCGAATCTCCTCATATAAACGAAAGCAGCACGGTTCTAGAGCATTCTCATTTTCTGTGGCAATACTCTGCATTTCACTGCCTTTCCATCTACGCCATGCTTCTTCCTTTCCGACTTTCAAGTCTGCACTTAGAACGTACCTGTTCAAACGCCAGTTGCAGTATACCACCTGAAATATTACTAAATTACTACATGTCACTTGCACACTTTGCTCGCGTACAAATGAGCTGTTCACCGTTTACAGATGCAATATTACGTTACAGTTCGCGCGCGCGCGCGCGCGCGTGGGTGTATGTGTGTATATGTGTATGTATGTATGTGTGTGTGCGTGCGTGCGTGCGTGCGTGCGTGCATGCGTGCGTGTGTGTGTGTGTGTGTGTGTGTGTGTGTGTGTGTGTGTTGTGTGTGTGTGTGTGTGTGTGTGTGTGTTCGCGCGCGCGCGCGCGTGTGTGTGTGTGAGTGTGTGTGTGTGTGTGTGTGTGTGTGTGTGTGTGTGTGTGTGTGTGTGTGTGTGTGTGTGTGTTTACGACTCGTGAACGCAGAAGAGTGTGTGTGTGTGTGTGTGTGTGTGTGTGTGTGTGTGTGTGTGTGTGTGTGTGTGTGTTCTAATGATATGTTTTTTTTGGATATTGAATTATCAAAACTTGTGAAGCGCCCTGTGGGCTAAGTTGTTAGGATGGGCGCTATAGAAATTGTCATCATCATTATTATCATTTTCCTCCTGTCTTGCCAAAAGCGCTTTTTTTGTGTGTGTGTGTGTGTGTGTGTGTGTGTGTGTGTGTGTGTGTGTGTGTGTGTGTGTGTGAGTGTGTGAACAAGTGTGCACACGTGCTCGTATGTGTGTGTGTGTGTGTGTGTGTGTGTGTGTGTGTGTGTGTGTGTGTGTGTGTGTGTGTGTGTGTGTGTGTGTGTGCGTGCGTGCGTGCATGCGTGCTTTCGCGAGCGCGTGTGTGCATACGTGCGCGCGTGCGTGCTTGTGTATGCGCGTGCTTGTGTGTGTGTGTGTGTGTGTGTGTGTGTGTGTGTGTGTGTGTGTGTGTGTGTGTGTGTGTGAAGTGTGTGTGTGTGTGTGTGTGTGTGTGTGTGTGTGTGTGTGTGTGTGTGTTGCTTAAAAATAAAATGATAATTCAAATTTTAGTGTATTCTTAGCTGAATGATATTAAAATGTTGAAGCTAACCTCTCACACAACGGATGTTAAGATGTTGGTTTGTGAGGTCAATGCTAACATCTCTCTGCTGCCTTTCACACAACGCGTGTTAAGATGCGGGTATGTGCCGTCAATGCTAACATCTCTCTGCTGCCGATCAATCCTCCTCGTCAGTTGCCTGCTCACGGCAGCAACAGATCAAAGGAGAATTGTAGGCAGCATGGAACTGGGCTGCAGGGAAATTGTGCACGAAACATTGTGTAGGGAACTGTTTGGACACCGAAATGCAGTAGGAAGGGGGGGGGGGGGGGGGGGGGGGGGGGGGGGGGGACGATGTACGAACCATTGGAATCAAATATGTCTTCCTTGAAGTACCCCAAGAGGTCTAATCGTTTCACTCCTGCCTTGTAGTGTGTTCCATGTGGATGGTACTATCGTGAACAACACCTTATTCTTTGAAATATCTCTGAAACGGATTTCTGAATATCACACCTTGTCCAATTAATAATCGGCCCCAAAGACAGATTTAGAAGTGTTAGGCCACAAGCAGTCTGGGTAGAAATACACGTTCATGAGGGCCCTTTCCTTCTCTGCTGAGTGACAAACTATCTCATTGGCCCGTCAAGGTTGTATGGGTCTGGGGTAAGCAACACACACACAAAAGCATTACAGGCTGAGAGAAGTTTCCTTTGGATCATATTCCATTGAATGTAAATAAAAACAACCAGTCTTCAAATGTAACAGCATGAGGCTACGTGGCTTCTACGTGAATAGCAGAACGTAGACGTACAATGCTATTGCTAATATCCGACTTTATTCAGTATTTATGTAGGCTCAGATCAAAAGTTGTTGAAGTGATATACAGGTAAGAAATGATAGTAGCTTTCATTCTCATGATTGCTACGTTAGCATCGCATCGGAGGATCACGTTGTCAACACTGTTTTGAGAGACGTGATGTCCGATCTCACTGCCTACCATATAGAATTCACAAACAAAATGCAAGGTTGATATATATATATATATATATATATATATATATATATATATATATATATATATATATATATAATACTGCTAAAATGCCTAATAAAATTCTTAAAGTGCTCAACCCCTTGGGGAGCAACATCTGTTAAAAATAGGATGGTAAAGGGAAGTTTTAAAATCAAACAGATCTGTTTCGAGCGCTGGCTCTCCTCAGGATGGTTTTTGGGTCGCCTACTGCCGGCCGGTTATATGGCCTAGTGTCACTGTTTGCACGTGCGGATTGGCTGCACGCGTTGTTCGGTTTTGGGGTTGTTTACAGTTCAGGGTGCGTTTGCTGACAACGATTTCCATTTGTGCCTGCAGTTGTTTACTATTTCTACTTTAGTATTTAGGGTTGCTAAGCATGGTTTGCATAGTATTAACCATTTTTCTGTTGAACATAGGTTGCATCTTTTTGAAATGTTATTGTATGGTGATGCCCTTTTTTATGATTTTCCAGGATATGTTATAGTTTATTTTTTTGTCTTTAAGCCTCCAAATATATTTGCTCAGTTCTGTTTGGTTTTTGTATTTTTCTTTGTTGAATGACTGTTTATGATTTGCATATCTGTTTGAAGTGATTTTCAGTGATCCCTATGTATGTTTCTTTTTCATTTTCTGATGTCACAGTGGCTTGGCATACAATGTTGTTATAGAGGCATTTGTTGCTTAAGGGACACTGTTCTTTTTTTAGTACAATTGCAGGATTTCCTTTCTTCACCCTTCTTTGCTGTGTTGCTTTTCATTTTGTTGGAAAAATCAATTATGTTTTTAAGGTTAGGCATGAACTGGGCAAAAGTAAGAAAATCTTAGAAAAAGCCATAAAAAAACAAAATCAAACACTGAATACAACCTCTGGAAGAACACATATGAAGTTATCCAATGGTTTCAAAAATCTTAACAAACAGAAGAACACAGTATTCATCACATTCGACATAGTAGACTTCTACCCATCCATAGATGAAGAGCTACTCACTAAACCTCTGAAATTTGCTAATAAACACACAGACATAACAGGGTCAGAAATGGAAATCATTCTTCACACCAAGAAAACTTTACTCTACAGCAGAAATGAAACATTGATCAAGAAAACGAATACAAACTCAACATTTGATGTGACCATGGGATCGTACGACGGTGCCGAAACATTCGAACTGGTCGGACTGTTTATGCTATCCAACATTCAAAAACAACTCGGAAAGCAAGTCGGACTGTACAGAGACGACGGCCTTGCCGCACTAAACAAGAATCCAAGAACCATCGAAAACAAGAAAAAAGAACTATGCAAAATTTCCAAAACCATAACTTAAAAATCACCATCGAAGCAAACAAAAAGGTAGTGAACTACTTAGACATAACACTTGACCTGAACAACACACATATATAAACCATACAAGAAACCTAATGACACCCCCATTTATGTAAACATCAAAGCAACCACCCACCATCTATACTAAAAACCATACCCCATGGCATAAACAAGAGATTATCTAATCTGTCACATAATGAAAGAGTATTCAACAACGCAGCAGCAGAATACCAAGAGGCATTGCAAAAAAGTGGTTACAGCTACAAACTACAATACAACCCAGATAACAACATGAACAAAAACAAAAACAAGCAGGAAAAGGAAAATCACATGGTACAACCCTCCATATGATGGACGAGTAAAAACAAACGTAGGGGAAAGAATTTTTCAAAATTTTGACAGCATCCTTCCCAAAGAACACAAATTGTCCAAAATGTTCAACAAGAACACCATCAAACTATCATATTCATGTATGCCTAACCTTAAAAACATAATTGATTCTTCCAACAAAATGAAAAGCAACACAGCAAAGAAGGCTGAAGAAAGGAAATCCTGCCATTGTACTAAAAAAGAACAGTGTCCCTTAAGCAACAAATGCCTCTATAACAACATTGTATGCCAAGCCACTGTGACATCAGAAAATGAAAAAGAAACATACATAGGGATCACTGAAATCACTTCAAAACCAGATATGCAAATCATAAACAGTCATTCAACAAAGAAAAATACAAAAACCAAACAGAACTGAGCAAATATATTTGGAGGCTTAAAGACAAAAAAATAAACTATAACATATCCTGGAAAATCATAAAAAGGGCATCACCATACAATAACATTTCAAAAAGATGCAACCTATGTTCAACAGAAAAATGGTTAATACTATGCAAACCATGCTTAGCAACCCTAAATACTAAAGTAGAAATAGTAAACAATTGCAGGCACAAATGGAAATCGTTGTCAGCAAACGCACCCTGAATTGTAAACAATTCAAAAAACCGAACAACGCGTGCAGCCAATCCACACGTGCAAACAGTGACACTAGGCCATATAACACCGGCAGTAGGCGACCCAAAACCATCCTGAGGAGAGCCAGCGCGCTCCAAACAGATCTGTTGATTTTAAAACTTCCCTTTACCATCCTATTTTTAACACACACACACACACACACACACACACACACACACACACATATATATATATATATATATATATATATATATATATATATATATATATATATATATATATGGCTAATGATGGACAAGATTCTGACCGGGAATGCTCCAACGAGTTTAATGAGCCGATTCTCAAAAGTCTTGTCGAGAAACTTCCCCAAACTCGATATCCCAATCCCCAGAATTGACCCATTTAAATCAAGTCTAACGTATTCGGGATCATCTTAGTGGAACTCCCTTCCATAATCCATCAAACAAATCCATTGTACCACAACTTTCAAGAACACGTACCTTACCCACCTTCTGCAGAACAAAAAAAAACAAACAAACAAACAAACACAAACAAACAAACAAAAAAAAGCCCTCATAAGTAATGCCAACAAGTAATCTTTAAATCATAATTCATTACAATTCCGTGTACTTAACCAATGTTTTTTTTTTTTTCCTTTTTTTATCATGTATCAAATATGTGTGTGTGTGTGTGTGGGGGGGGGGGGGGGGGGAGGGGGGAGGAGGATGTTGGGGGACGGGAGTGCTAAAGATGGATATGAGGAAGAGGCTGCTTAACGAACATGCCTTTATGTATGCTTGTTTCATCTAGGCTTTTTCATGTGAATCTTCTTGTATACGTGTGTGTGTGTGTGTGTGTGTTAATAATTGTTGCACTTATATTATGTAATTACACTTTGCTGTAGAGAGAGGAGGGGAGGGGGGGGGAAGATGGAGATAGAGAGGGGGGATGGGGGTGGGCTGGCAGCTGGGGATGTTGGTGAGTTGGGTTAGAACATGTGAGAGAATATGGCGATTCAACTAGAGAAAACTTTGTGAACAGTGTTCTAAACACTTTGAATCTTGACCGGTATGTGAGCTTTGTTCTTGAGGAGTGGTGGGGGGGAAAGCAGCATTGTTTGTGAGTCAGTGCAGTAATAAAGCGTGACCTGAGGAAGGCCAAGTGCCGAAACGTCGTGAGATGACAACTTGCTTGTTTGGTCTTTGGAATTTCCATTTGAAATTATTACATATCATGCCGTTCCCCCTCTCCCTTCCATCCTCCTCTCTCTCTCTCTCTCTCTCTCTCTCTCTCTCTCTCTCTCTCTCTCTCTCTCTCTCTCTCTCTCTCTCTGTTGCTCTCCCAACCCCGTCCCCGCGCGGGGAGATGCGAATCTGGCAAGAAGAAATGAAACGTGATACAATGCAATATGTTTTCATTTTGCTCCAAGTGGTCGATTTTGCTCATATATGATGTATTGTTTCATTATATTTAGTCAGCTCTTTCCTGCGTTAAATTGCACATATCATTACTGTGTTTGTCTTTAACATGATCTTTTCTACGAGTGGTTTCCGTTTTAGTGTATTCATTGATTCTCTCTCTCTCTCTCTCTCTCTCTCTCTCTCTCTCTCTCTCTCTCTCTCTCAAATCTCTCTCTCTCTCTGATACGTTGTTAAATACCTTCTACGCATTTTTATGCCTTATGAAAAATTAGTATATGTTGTGCCTCTCTCTCTCTCTCTCTCTCTCTCTCTCTCTCTCTCTCTTTCTCTCTCTTCTCTCTCTCTCTCTCAGTTTGCGTATCATTACAGAATTAGATTACCATGTTGCTATGTTGAAATGTCAGTTTGAGTGATATGTGCTGAAATGATGTATGCATGACAAGGACAGTAAGACTCGGCTTTGGCCTAAAATCTCCATCCTTGTGTATTAAAGATCAACCAGTCAATCAGTCTCTCTCTCTCTCTCTCTCTCTCTCTCTCTCTCTCTCTCTCCTCTCTCTCTCTCTCTCTCTCTCTCTCTCTCTCTGCGGAAGTGCATGTGTGTGTTCCGAGTTCTGTAATACTTTGTCATATTCATTTTACTGTCGTTTTAAGCATACTATTTGTTGTACATTGCGGTACATTTCCAATTCAAATTATTACATTTTATGTTGATTACTACTTTCAATTTCTGTTACTTCTCTCTCTCTTCTCTTCTCTCTCTCTCTCTCTCTCTCTCTCTCTCTCTCTCTCTCTCTCTCTCTGTCTGTGCGTGCGTGTGTGTGTGTGTATGTGTGTGTTCCAAATTATGTACGTACTTTGTCATATTCATTTTACTGTCTGTTTTTTACACATCCTAATTTTTTTGTACGTTGCAGTACACTTTCATATACCCCCCCCCCCCCAGCTCAGCCCACCACCCCCACCCCCACTCTCCCCTTCCCCTTCATTATTGTTATTTTCATTTTTATTTTTCTTTATTTTTATTTTTTTTTTTTTCTTCTATTATCATTTGAAATTCCTTTATGATTGCATGACTGCTTTGTTTGCTTGTTTGCTTTCTTACATTATTTCATTTAACTGCATGTTTTAGTCCCTACTCAGGGCGAGGACTGGATGTAAAAAAAGCGCGCCAGTGCTTATCTACTATTCTCGTAAATAAAGAATTTTGCCTTGTCTTGTCTTGATCTTAATGAGGATAACTGAATAAGCATTTCAATACTTTTTTTCATCAGGTCCTCAAAAACAAAACAAAACCACGTCACAAATAAACAAAACCCAGACAAGAGCAGTATATAAGTACAACAACAGAGAGAGAGAGAGAGAGAGAGAGAGAGAGAGAGAGAGAGAGAGAGAGAGAGAGGGAGGGAGGGAGAGAGGGAGAGAGAGAGAGAGAGAGAGAGAGAGAGAGAGAGAGAGAGAGAGAGAGAGAGGTCATCATTTGGGTAATTTGAATACATTGCAAAAATATGCCATCTATATGAACAATAAACACTGGAATTATAATCATAATAGCTTGAATAAGTAATCTTGATAGCAACTTTTGAATGATGCCAAGGAATTCTTTGTTTTAATGCCATCAGGGATTTCGTTCCATTGTTTACCTCCTGAATATATAAGAGAAGTCATATACAGATCAGTTCTAGGACGGGGAAGTTGTATTCTCTCTTTGTCTCGTAGTTTAGTCTTTCGGAGGTTTTTCGTAGAGATATGATGGAGCAAGTCCATTAACTATTTGTAGAAAAATACCGCTTTATTGAATTGGCATCTCAATTGAAACGGAACAATATATAATGTTTTGTAGTCATGAATTAGTAGGGAAGATGATTTTAGAAGTATAAGTTTGATAGAACGCCTGTAAATGCTTTCTAAGGGTTTAAGACAGTTTTTACTAGCCATATCCCATATTGTAGATGCATAGTCGAAATCTGTTGTAAATATGCATGGAAAAATAATTTTCTAGTGTGTTGATCGAGAAAGTGTTTTATTCTGTTAAACTGAAATAATTTCCTAGAAAGTTTACGCGTGAGTGCAGAAATGTGTACTGACCAGGAAAGATTGTGTCAATTGTTAGACCAAGCAGTTTGTGAGAGTCAACCTCTTCTATAACACTGTCGTTTATTTTTATTTTGCTTAAGTCAGTTTTGAAGTTTTGGCGTTTTTGTCTAGTAGTAGTAATTATCATTAACTTAGATTTCTTAGGATGTAGAGCCATATGATTTAGTTTACTCCATGTTTCCAGTTTTGTAAGGTCGTTTTGTATATCTGCAAGCACTGAGTCTGTGTTTTTGTTTTTTATTATGCATTGTACAATCATCTGCAAATAGTTCACAGTCAGATGAGACGTTTAACGGAAGATCGTTTATATAGACAGAAAATAAACTGGTCCTAGGACTGACCCTTGGGGGACACCATAGTTTTAGAGGTTGAAAAGATGACTTTTTACAATCCTGGAAAAACTAATTGTTGTCTGTTAGTTAAAGGATGAAATAAGATTTATTGCATCTTGTGATAAACAATACAATTTCAGTTTTTTTTTTATAAGGAGATTGTGGTCAATGGTATCAAATGCCTTAGCAAAGTCAACAAAAAACTGCCCCAGTAACAAGGTCGTTATTAAATATTGTGTGCCATTGTTCTACTAGGTTTGAGAGTGCAGTGTGACAAGAATGATTTTTTTTCTGAAGCCACTTTGGTTTGGATGAAAACAAATTATATTCATCAAAGTGGGGTTGAATCGTTTTTTCTTTAAATGCTTTTCTAATGGTTTAGATAGAACAGATAAAATTGATATGGGCCTGTAGTTTGAAGCATCATTTGGGTCACCAGATTTAAAGAGAGGAATTACCTTGGCATCCTTAAAAGCTTGAGGAAAATGACATTTTTCAATACACAAATTATAAATATAGGTTAAATGTTCTGCAATGATCGGTGCTGCCTTTTTAAGTATTTGATTGTCCAAATCATCCAATCCGCGAGATTTAGACTGACTTAAGGAGCATAATTCATGGTATACTTCATGCACACTTATGAATTTAAACTTAAGAACAGATTTTACATTTTTCAACGCACAAAAATCTTTAAGTAACAGCAAATCATTCTGATGAGTGTAGTCTTCCTTGACAATCGAATCAGAAACTGTTGAGAAGTGATTGTTCAATTCGTTGCTTGATAGGTTTGTAGATGGAGTGTTTGAAGATGCTTTTTTTAACCTGATAGTTGATTTACTGCTTTCCATATAGTTTTAGTGTTAGATTTAAAAGCGATTAATTCGCTAAAGTATTTCTTTTCAGCAGCTCTTTTCATTGACTTTACTTTATTTCGCTGTTTCTTGAAGTTTTCATCCTTTCCTGTTTGCTGAAGTAAATATTCACGATTATATCTAGCTGCGTTAATTTCTTCATTTAACCATGGAGGTTTGTCGATGAGTTTTACTCTTTTCGTTTTGCATGGAGCATGCTTATTGAATACCGCAAGAAACGCATTATACCATGTATTCAGAGCTTCATCTGGGTACCTATGCTGATATACCTCTGAAAAGTTTGTGTTCATTAGATCGAACAAAAAGAGATCTGGATTGAAATGTTTGTAACTTCTGTAAAATATATATTTATGGTAGGAGCTAGGAATTTTCCAACGCCTTTCTTACACCAGGTTATACAAACTGGAAAGTGATCACTTAATCCAAAAATAGGTACAGATGTTTCTACAATATTAGAAGAAATTGTAACATAGATATGGTCAATCAATGTTTCTGTTTTCATTGTTTTGCGCGTAGGGGAATTTATTAGTTGGGTTAAGTTATATGTATCAATGATCTTTTTTCATGTGTTGTATGGTTTTGATAAGTCGATGTTGAATCACCGAGTAGTATTATTTCACTGGAATAGTCTAATACTTCTTCTATCATTGACTCAAAACGGTCGAACCAATCAACACGTTCATCAGGGTTTTCTATACAATATACCTACTAACAGTGGTCTATTTCCCTTTAGATCTTATAGCCTG
>JADBJO010009884.1:17229-25230 GCA_016801955.1 Conus betulinus
CCCCTGCCTCCTCCTCTTCCCCCTCCTCCTTTTTCTCCTCTCCCTCTGTCAGCGCCAGAACCACCACCATCCCCACCACAGCAACTCAAAACATCTCACCTGACGCAACACATGCTCGTAAGCTCATCCGACGAGAGGTCAAGGACGATGCTCTTGAACGGAAGAGAGGTGCTGCTGAAATCCACAGAGCGGAGCTGCTCGTGGACGTCTGTGACGTCCAGGAACCGGCTTGACGAAAAACCCATTGGAACTCTCGTTGCCGAGGGCACGAAAGATCTGCTGCAGCCTGAGGAGACCTGGCAGAAGAGAAGACCACAGAGAAGCAGGCGACAATAAGAATCTCCCGTGTATCACGTGCATAGCCTCTCAACATCTCCACTGTCACTCATGCGCGCCTCTTCTCTCTAACAATACAGACGTGTTGACGAGCACACTCAACAATCAAAACTAACTAAATAGACACATAAATGATAAATACATGACGAAATAGTAACCAAAGATGGTAGAATTATTTTTTTTTAAGGAAACAAAACGTGTGACGCTGTGTCCAGTAGCGACTGTTGTGAAGGAAATGACGTCGAAATGCGTTATGATATTTGCTACAGGATAGACTATGAAGAGAAAGAAAATATCAGGAGAGAGGCATTGGTGAGGATGAGGAAGAGAGAGAGTGGGAGAGGAGAGGGAGGGAGGAGAGAGGAGGAGGAGGAGAGGAGGGGAGGAAGAGGGAGAGATGAGGTGAGGGGAGAGAGAGAGAAGTGAGGGAGGAGGGAGAGAGAGGAGAGAAGGGGATGGGGAGTGATGAGGGAGAGGCGGAGGAGGAGAGAGATGAAGGAGAAGGAAAAAAAAAAAGTTTGGCACTCAATGGACAGACCAAGTGTTCTACATTCCTGGATGAGTCGAGTTGAGAGAAGTGACGAGAGAGATGATGAGGAAGAGGAGAGAGGAGAGGAGCTGAGAGAGGCCTAGAGAGGAGAGAGAAGACAGACAGACAGACCGACAGGACAGATGACTGGCAGACAAAACAGATAGAGACTGAGAGAAGGGGGATGGGGGTTTTTTCGGGGGGGGGGTAGGGATGGGGGGGGGTGGGGAGGGGAATATTGAACCAGAAGAAATAACGAAGTGGAAAGGAAGGAGAAAGCCATTCAAGTACGACGGATTGTCAGGGCATGAACTAAGGAACCTAACTTTGTGGGTCCCGATGTTCTAGAAAAAAAAAAATACTTGATTTGAAACAGAAGTGAGCAACTCGTTTTTTTAATGGCAAATTGGAATGAGGGAGAAAAACAGAAAGACAAACACTGCGGCCCAGAGAGAAAGGCGGGATTCACTGAAGACGAAGTGTCAAAGAAGATAGCCGGAGGTCAGTGTGTAATAGACTCGGCTGAAATGGAACGAACACTGAACATGGAATAAAGTTCCAAGCAATAAGGCTCATCTAGAAACATCATGGAGACGGCTAACCTGGAGAAATTGTTTCAAACGACGCACGGAAACAAGTGCGCGAGCCCAATTATTAAAGGACAGGAGACGCAGTAAGATGGAAGGGGGACTGAGGGACATTTCCGCTGTTCCTGAAAAGTATAAAGTCTTGTCCGTTTGTTTTTGTTCTAATTCAAAAAGAAAAAAAAATGGCGAGCATTAACAAAATAAAAGTACAGCAAGCAAGCATGAATACAGACAAGAAGAAAGCTGTCAAGGGGGGGGGGGAGATCCAGGATGAATGTGAATAAGGTAGTGGCACAAAGGAGGGGGTGTTCAGAGAATGGGGTGGTCCATGCTCACCGGAAATCATTTGGCACGCCCCACAATGCGCGAGGGTCTTGTGAAGAGGAGGGAGGGAGAGGGGAGGGGAGGGAGGAGTCGGAGTGGGGAGGGGTAGGAGATGGGGAGATGGAAAGTGACGGTGTTGTGCGGGGTAGGCATGGGTAGAAAAGGAGAAATGGATGAGAGGGTGACGCTCTCTCTACTGGGTTGTTTTTCAAAACAGCATTTGGAAAGAGGTCAAACGGTGTTTCTGCCCAATGAAGATCGATATTACTGTCCATGCCGAGAAGTTCGGCACTGTTAGAAAGTAGCAATATTAGCTGCCGCAAAAACTGAGTGGTATCGCGCTCTAAATTATAGCTGGGTGTAACCAGAAGGCAAGGGACTTTGTGTGCAGTCAGACTTACCAGTAGTGGCTGAGTACTCATTAACAGAGAAGCAATCCGGACACATGAACGGGAGCTTGGAGTCATCTGTGGCGAAACATCTGGACGGAGGGAAGTGATCGTGCGCAGAGTGGTAATGGGAGGTGGAGGAGGGGTGGTGCAAAGACCAGTTTCAGACATTTCCTACACCGCACCACCCCAGCCCCCAACTCCACCACCGTCTCTCCAGCCCACTCCCAAATACAAGAAAAGCGTTTTAAAACCACACTGGAAGAAACGTATGCAAAATTTCGCAGGAAAAGCCAGAAAACAAAAGAAGAAAAGAGTTTCACACACACACCCACACACACACCACACACCACACAACACACAACCCACCACAGGGACGTGATGAAACCCATTTTATGGGCAGAGTAAACTCAAAGTTGTACTGACACACACACACAACACACACATACAGCACACACAGCACAGCACACACACAACACACGCACAGCAACACACACACACACCGCGCTGCGCGCGCCGCCTTGCGAAATCACACACACACACACACACACACACACAGCAACACCACCACACAACACACCCCCCACACAACCACCTCGTCCAACATCCCCAGGTCAACAAGTGAAGCTACTGTAGACATGGCTATTTAAAAATACTGTGCCTTGGAAAGTTCATAGAGAGCGGTATCTCTTGGTTGCAACTGTACAAAAAACACTTTTCCCAGGTTCCTCTTCTTGAGTACCGTACCATGACCAGTAAAGGAGATAGGTGGGGTAGGGGTGGGGGGGTGGTGGGGTGGGGGGGGGGGGGGGAAGGAAAGGGGTCCCTTTGTGTTGAGTTGTCTGGAACGCTGCCAGACGGAACGCACTGGCTGAATAGTTGGTGACTGGGAAGGGGCGGGAGGGACAGGAATGGAGGAGGGAGGGAGGTTGGGGGTGGGGATGCGGAGATGGCCTAGCTGTTCTTCAGCACTGGGCTGATGATTGGAGGAGAAATGGAGAACACTGGAGTTGGTGACGGCTGTTCACTACTGCGGTCAAAATGTGTGGGATAACAGCGTCGAGGAGGAAATTTGACTGCGCGCACGCGCGCGCGCGTGTGTGTGCATGCGTGCGTGCACGAGCGAGCATGTGTGTGTGTGTGGTGTGTGTGTGTGTGGTGTGTGTGTGTGGTACAGTCTCCTATGGAAGTCCAACAAAGCTGCTGTGACAACGTTCTCCAGCAGACATTTCATGTAGAACTTACCTCACTCCAGAGTGTGGCAACGCTCAGATACCGCAGCACGGCTGAGTCACGTCTATGCAAGCTGTGCTGTTGGACACAAACGTGTCCGCACGGAGCTCGTCCTTACCTTCGTCCGAATCGTACAGGTAATGGATGTGTGACGCCAGCCGAAGTGTCGTATGACGTCCACGATAGCCCCTGTGTTGTCAGGCCGCACGTGCAACTCGTAGCTCAGGGTTTTCCGCCGACGGGGCGGGGCGGGGGACGGTGTGATGTAGGGCATGTGGAAGGTGGAGGTCACAGAGCGGACAATGTCCGTGGTGGCGATGTCCTTCTGGCCCAGGATGGCGAACACCCCGCTGGACATCTGCCTGCAAACTGGCACACGCATGACAAAAACAGTTTTTACACAACACCTACGTCTCAAAGATGATAGTCCCTCTTCCACCCCCCTTCACCCCCTCCTCCTCTCCGCTATATGTCTTTTCTCCCTAACTTTCCGCACACACACACACACACAGTCCACCAATCACAGATGTCCAGCAGCACTAAAGATTGACGTGGTATATGATATTCAAAATCACACATGCAGCCAAACTACTTTCGTGAATTCTTACCTTTTTCCTTTATCCATCAGCTTAAAAAATCATGCACAGTACGGTCTAAAATATTACGGGTGTGGTGTAGCGTATATAGACTAGTCCGCACGCAGAGTGACGCCTTGATGAAATTGAAACCGTTAATGTTGCGGTTGCGGGCAAGATTTGAGTCCGGTTAGATGCACAGCATATCTTTTGCGAACTGGTTTTGTTTCTCGTCGACTGGTCCACCACAATTTGGTGCGCTATGAGCTGAAATGGGAAGAACCAACGGACGAGCTACATTTACGTAATGGAGGCGTCTATGAGAAATGTTGTTCAGATTTTCTGACCAACAGCTTTATGAAAAGGGACTTAAAAGCCTATCATAATACCTGCAGACAGAGGGGGAACCTGTAAAGTCAGCGTGATCATATTCATCTCCCCCTCGATCATCGTAAGCAGATTGATCAGGGTACCAGTGAATTTGTCATTATCCTCTAGGCGCGTGCAAGGGCCTTGGAATAATCCATGAAGCGCACGAGTTCCGGAAACACGACTTTAGTACTCTACAATTGTTTGATCAAAGTTAGGCCAGTGGTCAGAATCAGATCATCATCGTGACGAGGCGGGGCCGGTGCGTGAGACACATCATGGGAGGACTGTATGTTTATGAAAGGTGTGGCGTAGTGTTGTTATTGGCTGGACCAACGTGACACGGGTAGCAGCGCAAGACGTCAGCCCCAGCGCCAGCAAGACACATAAAGCAATGGTGAAGTTTGGCAAGGAACAGCGAGGTGCTTAATAAGAATAGGGGGTGTTCACTAGCGTGCTTGATAAATGGGATGGTAGGGTACAACAAACGCATGACAAACACAAAGCCCGACAATCCACATTCTCGGGCAAGCGCGGAATGATACAAGTCCCTTGGGGTAGTGAGCTAATCTTTGATGCAAAAAGAGCTCCCCGTGCATAGAAGACATGTTACAGAAGGTGATGCAGAGAAGCTGGTACCGAGAATACAGAACGCAAGGGTATGGTTGTGTTGTGTGAGAAAAAGAAAAGGCGGGCGGGGTAGTGTATGAAACTGGGATAAGCTATTGTTTGGAAGAAGAGGATGGTATTGGCAAGTAGTGAGGTGAGCAACTAGGTAAGTGGTGAATTAGTGGATGTAGTGAATTTCGTGGTAGTAGATGTGTGTATTGTTAAGAGTGGACATGTGTGAAAAATGTGTTAGTTGTGTGTTGTTGTGTGTATTGTTTGTGTTGTATGAATTATGTGTTTATTGAAGTGTGTGTGGTGTAGTATTAAGTTGATGGAGTAGAGAAATTGGTTTGTAGGATAGTGTAGGTAAGAGCGTGTAATAATGTGGTAACATAGGGTGATCCAAACGCGCACCTTCCAACACGTTTAATGGAGGACTGACATGTTGGGTCGGATTTCAAAGGCACTACCTACAAGCTCGTTTATGTGTGAGAATACCACAATCCCGCATGAGACGAAGGCTGTGCGAGCGCGGTGACCTTCGCACTCTTTTTGCATTTTCGCCAACAATGACTGGTATTAACATCGCCTACATGTTCACGAGCGTCCTGTATCCTCCATTTACTGCCCATATAGTGAGCGTGTCCTGTTTTCCAGACTCATATGACGTCGAAAACCTTCCGATAACAGGATATGATTATAGATGATCAGGATAGGTGAATAAGACTCGGTGTATGTTGGGCACTGCACAAACACCTGCGAATATGTGTTATCCTATAACGCATTTTCATATGATACATGTGGGAAATGTATAGGAAACGGGGGGGGGGATCCTAAAGGCAATCGCAACTAAACAAGTAATTGTATAAAATCAGGTTGTAGTCAGCATGCAATGCTTTAATTAATATTAATCGCGCAGTTGTTTCATTCGCTATTTTTGGAGTGTTAGTGTTGGGGTGCGGTGGGGGTGGGGGAGGGGCCGGGGTCAGTGCTCTCACGTAGATGTGTTGTGTGGGGGGGGAAGTGGGGGTAAGAAATGGGGGGATGTTGTGGTTTGTGGTGTAGAAGGGGGTCCCACTAACTAAAACACACACACCACACACACCACACCACAGGACAACACCACACACACACAGCTAACACACGACACACACACACACACACAACACACACACCCACACACACACACACTAAAGCACACCACAACACACCAGACAAGCGGCACACACACACACAAACACACAAACACGACAAGAAACACCACGCACACACATACACAGCGATACACAACCCACAACACACACCACTCACCCACACACCACCAGCAGCACACACCACATACCACACACACACACACACACTGACACACAACACACCACACACCACACACCACACACTACACACACACACACACACACTACACTAAACCGAATCACACACACACACCCACACACACAACCACACCACTACACACACCCACGAACACTACCAACTAACCCGAACACACACACACACCACCACACACACACACCCACAACACCCACCGGCACATACACACACACACACACACACTACACTTACACACAACACACACACACCACACACCACACACAGTGTGTGGTGTGTGTGTGTGTGGGGTGTGTGTGTAAGTGTGTGTGTGTGTATGGGTGTGTGGTATGTGTGTGGGTTGTGGTGTGTTGTGTGTGTGGTGTGTGTGTGTGTGGTTAGTGGATTCGGGTTATGTGTTGTGGGTTTGTGTGTTGTGTGTTGTGTGTGTGTGGTGTGTGTAATTAGTGGGTTATTGTTAGTGTTGTGTGTGTGTGTGTGTGTTGGTGTGGGGTGTGTGTGTTGTTGTGTCAGTGGTGGGGTGTGTGTGTGGGTGTGTGGGTTGTGGGTGTGTGTGTGTGGGGTTGCGTGTGTGGTGTTTTGTGTGTGTTCTGTTGTAATGTTGGGTGCGTGTGTGTTTTGTTGTGTTTTGTGTTGTTGGTGTGGTGTGGTGTGTGTGTGTGGTGTGTGTGTGGTGTTAGTGTGTGTTGTGTGTGTGGGTGTGGTGTGTGTGTGGTGTGTGTGTGGTGTGTTAGTGTGGTGGTTGTGTGTGTGGGTTGTGTGGTGTGTGTGGTGTGTGGTGTGTTAAGTGTGGACCTCACACACACACAACACACATCCCCCCCCCCCACACCCCCCCCCCACACACACACATACGTGAGCGCACTGCGTCCCCGGTCCCCCCAACCCCCCCCACTGCGATTAATATTACCATGCATGATAATTGATAAATTAATATGGATACTGATGTAACATACCACATTACATATAAAAATACGTGATAGGATAACACATTATACGCAGCTTCTTTGCAGTTCACATACGCTGTCTTACTTCACATATCCTGTCATCTTTAGTCTATTTTCGAATGTTCACGGGTAGTCTGAGAAACGGACACGCTCAAATATAGGGCATGTAAATGGCCGGATAAAGGCCTGTGCACATGTAGGCGATGTTAATACAGTCATGTTGCGCAAATGAAAAGAGTGCGAAGGTCACGCGCTTCCAAGACTTCGTCATGCGGGATTGTGGACCTCACCATTAAACGCTGTAGGTACGTTTTGACATCCGACCCACAATGTCAATCCTCCATTAAACGTTGAAGGTGCGTTTTTGACATCCAACCCACTCTGTCTGTCGTCTGTCTGTCTTAGCGTGCCGCTGTCTGCAGACAGACACCGACTCAGAGAGTTCTTTCCCCTTGTTACCGAGCCGGATGTAGTGTTCGTGACGCGGCGGCCGGCAACTTCAGGGCAATAGTGAGACGGTTCTTTCTGAAAGGAGCACCTAGCACGCACACATTACAGCCTGGTACTCACATCCAAGTTACGTAAGTACTTTTCTGTTGGCTTTCCCATCTAAGTTGCAGCCGGCACCCTGACATATTTAGGCCTACTATTTCTGGACGCAAGCTTTCTTCCCCCCAGAAATTCTGACTCGGATCAGTAGTCATGGTAGGATTTTCTGATGAACAGTAGAAATCTACGGATGGTGAAAAGTGGATA
>JADBJO010009884.1:34512-47012 GCA_016801955.1 Conus betulinus
AGCTGTGTTCAACACACATGTTTTCAAACTTTCTGGTACAACAACCTGTATGACATGTTCCACATCATCTTTAAAAAACACGATACAAATATCATCTTTGACAACATAATGTGTTTTGGTTTTGTCTGTATTTGCACTTTTGGCGCTTCGAAACAAGAAGCAAGTTTTGTGGTAGTCACCAAAGCATGAGTGTCACAAACAAATGAACCACCCTGTCCACCACAAGCAGTTTTTACACCAGGCAAGTTACCAAGAATGAGATCAGTGACCGGGTCTTCAATGACACAAGCTATCAGAGAACCTGTAAAGTAGGGGGTAGCAACATTTATCTCAGCCAAGGGGAATGACTCAATCTTCCCACCAAAGGAACGACAATTCTGTCTCTCACCAGTGTACTGGTTAGCCTGTACAAAAGACTTCCTAACACCTGCTGTTGTACAGCCTGTGTCTCTAAGCAAAGTGCCTGAAAAAAACCATTGATGGTACAGTCTTCAATGATAAGGTTATTCCTTGTGTCCTGTGATACCAGCACATGTTCAGATGTTTTCTCTGAGACTGTTTCAGCCACATTACTCTTCTGTACATAAGGGCAAGTGTCTCGTTTGTGAAAACGACAGCCACATGTCCAGCATTGTACATGCTTATTACCTGTGTGAGCACCACGAGTAGAAGTGCCTCCACGGTTACCAAACCGCGCCTGTTCATGTTACCAGTGTTTGTCTGTGGTTGTGCGTGCTGAGCCTGGGTCGGATTTGAAAATCCGGACTGGGTTTGTGCCACGATAGGAACCTCGACCGCGCTGATATCTACGACTACGCTGATCGTTTTGAAAATTGTCTTGGTTTGGTGCAAGCGTAACCGACATTCGTGTCATACACCTTGAACTCTGCTTTCCGAGCAAAAGTTTTCCCTGGGTGCGCACTTTTGTACTGGTCAGCAATTTGACATAGTTCTTCTGCACTTTGAATGAAACGTCCCCGAAAAAATTGCAAGGTCTTTGGAAACGCTCTGCAAAATTTGCTCTTGCAGGAAAGGTCACGGAGATCGGCAAAATTTTGCGGAATTTTAGACAACTCTATCCATCTGTCTAAAACATGGCCAGTACGGATCAAAAAAGCTGCAAAAGATTCAGTCACGTCTGGTCGAACCGAGCGAAATTTCTCGCGAAAACCTTCCTTGGTGCATTGAAATTTCTTTAAAAGCTCCGCTTTCAAATCCTCCCAGGTGATAGTTTGTTTAGCCGACAGTGAGTGATACAGTGACAGAGCACCTCCACGAAAAAGAGAAGCAACGTAGAGTACCCATCTGTCTTTTGGCCAGTTACATGTGGCAGCATGCGTTTCAAATCGAAACAAGAAAGAATCAATATCATCTCTTTGCTCATCAAAAGCAGGTAGTTTAGGGATGTATGGGGATTTATGGGGAGGGGTCATGGGTCCTTCACCTTCATTTTCAGTATGTCCATGAGCACCATGCTCCAGTTTTTTTCAACTCCAGTTCATGTTTTCTGATTCTATCCAGTTCTTCGAGCTCTTCTTTTTCTCTCTTTTCCTCCTTGTCCATTTCCAGTCTCTTAATGTCCAACTGCCGCTGGTGTTCTCTCTCCTGTTTCTCTTTCTTTCATCTGAATCTCTTTTTCCTGTTCCCTTTCTTTTGTCTCAGTGCTCTTTCTTCACACTGGGATACATACTCTGATAGTTTATCAGCAGTATAACCCAGTTTTTTTCCCTGAGCTATAAAGCGATCAAAGTCCTCCATCTTGCTTATCATCCCCCCCACAATCAAAAAAAAAAAAAAAAAACTTTGAGAATGAACAGAAGATTTTAAGATCTCATTCTACAATATAACATTATAACTGTTCTTGTGACAGATATGTAAAACAAACATAACCATCTCTTAATTAAGCAAGAAGATAAAGAAATACGAAAATAAAAGTAATTTTCACAGTCACACACTATAAACCTCCTGTACCTAAATGTTTTAATTTAGAAAGAAGGCAAGTCAAAATATTAGAAATTTTATATGAAGTTTTCTTTAGAAATTAAATACCAGAGGAAGGGACCGTTTGGAAACTTAACTGTTTTCTATTAATGATATGGCTGGTTCAAAAGGATATCTTTTCACACTCTCTTGACTAAACAGATAATGACTGGGGAAGGGGAATGGAAATCTTCACTGGCTGGGGAAGGGGAATGGAAATCTTTCTGACTAAACAGATAATGGCTGGGGAAGGGGAATGGAAATCTTCAATTTTCAAGAAAACCTATGTCTTTTTAAAATCAAGATTGACAACAAATTTACATCATATACTAAAAAAGGTTCAGTCGGGGTCACCACTGTCACGTTCACGCAATCTACTCACTCTTCTCACAAGCAAAATCAAACCAAACAAAAAACTACACAACACTTCCACATTTACTCTAAAATCTTTCACCATATAAACTATAAACTATACTTGTTATCCAGCGACGTGTCGCACTCAACTGGCACATTGCAGCACTTCACCATTGCAACAGTTCACATCACACCACCATCCTGCAGTCACAGGGAGGTACGTTTGGAAGTCCTCCCTTGCTCACGAAAGCAGGCCATTCCCAGGAAACGAGCGCTCTGGAACTAGAACCCTAATGTAAGATATAAAGTCCCTTAAAGCCTCTCCAACAATTTAACAATTAAACTCCGAGTTTACGATTTTAAAATAGTTTGCTGAAAGATCTTTAGAAAAGCAAGTCATCTCTGTTCAAATGCAGTTAACAATTTACAAAGACAATTAACTTTATAAACCTAGACAGGTTTATGAACACCATCAACGTTTACATACATTTTAGGAAAGAACACAATATGTAGACTAAATGCAATGAGCATCAAAGCAAAACTTTAGAGCAAATTTAAAGAATGAAAGTATACTCTGAATTCTTCCAGTCTCCACTGCCTGATGAAATTATAAGCGAATTTAACACTTACTTTTTAGACCCGTAGACACCTAGTCTACACTAGCACTTGGTGCTACATTTACAAATTACACTCAGGGGGAAATGAGATTTTCCCAGACCTGAAATAGCCTACTAGCCGGCAACCAAGCCAGGCTAACTACGGAGCCCATCCGCTCTCCAGGCCGTCTTCTTGCAGTCTGACAAGAAAAAAAGACAGTCACAAAATTGCGTGCTCTGACCAGCACTCACTCTCAGAGCGATTGCCTCTGACCACACCACAGGTGTAAGGGTGAATTTTCTGTCCCATGAATAAGTGTACCCGGATTTCTTTTTAACATCTCCAGAGCGCTCTTCCTGACACTCTGTGTTTATGTGATTTTTTGTTTGTTCATTTTGTTGTTTTAGTAATGATGCAGAATGTGTGTATATCAATCCGAGGCAAGAGAACCTTTAACGCCAGGGGCAATAGAAAATATGAGGGGAAAGGAGAAAAAAAAAGGAGGAAGAAAGAAAGAGGTCCATGAGATGTTCCAAGACCAACGCTCTTTCATAGATGCATGGCACAGCACCGAAAATGAGCGCACACCAACAAGAACGTAGGTGGAGGCCGCGGTTTGTGGTAGACCGAACTGAACGACCCGGCGCCAATCGCCCCTTGGACACTGAACAACCCGGCGCCAATCGCCCCTTGGACACTGAACGACCTGGCAGGAATCGCCCCTTGGACACTGAACGACCCGGCAGGAATCGCCCCTTGGACACTGAACGACCCGGCGCCAAACGCCCCTTGGACACTGAATGACCCGGCAGGAATCGCCCCTTGGACACTGAACGATCCGGCGCCAATCGCCCCTTGGACACTGAACGACCCGGCAGGAATCGCCCCTTGGACACTGAACGACCCGGAGCCAATCGCCCCTTGGACACTGAACGACCCGGCGCGAATCGCCCCTTGGACACTGAACGACCCGGCGCCAATCGCCCCTTGGACACTGAACGACCCGGCAGGAATCGCCCCTTGGACACTGAACGACCCGGCAGGAATCGCCCCTTGGACACTGAACGACCCGGCAGGAATCGCCCCTTGGACACAGAACGACCCGTCGCCAATCGCCCCTTGGACACTGAACGACCCGGCGCCAATCGCCCCTTGGACACTGAACGACCCGGCGCCAATCGCCCCTTGGACACTGAACAACCCGGCAGGAATCGCCCCTTGGACACTGAACAACCCGGCAGGAATCGCCCCTTGGATCAAACTGCAGTTTGTGACAGTGTCATTCTTGTGTCGGTGTTGTGTGCCGGTGGCGTTTCGTGTTCATGGATTCAGACAGTAAGTTTTGTTGTTGTTGTTGTTGTGTTGTGTTGTTGTCGTTGTTGTTTTTGTCGATGTTCTGTCGCAACGGCGTCGCTTCGATGTCGTGTCGGTGGCGTTTCATGTTAATGAAATCAGACAGTAAGTTTTGCTTTGTTTTGTTTTGTTTTGTTTTCCTCGATGTTTTATCGTAGCGGTGTCGCTTCTGTGCCGTGCGGTGCCATGTCGATGGAATCTCAGCCTGAGATCGGCAGAAACAACGCACAGTCTTCCTCGTTGCCGACAGTTACGAATCGGGAGGCAGGCAGTAAAATGTCGTGAGCCAGTTGTGAGAGAGCAGGGGCTGATTGAAATCAATCAAGTCAGACATGACACCATCGTAAAATGTCGTGAGCAGGTTGTGAGAGAGCAAGGGCTGATTGGAATCTGTCACGTCAGACATGAAACCATCATGCCGAGCAAGGTGTTGTCCCAGACAGGTCAGGCAAATGTCCATTGTCCTATCAGCCTGCGGCCAAGGAGCGCGTGTGTCCATGTGCAATGTGTTGGTCCTAGTCCATGAAGCGCTAAATGCCAGAGTAAGCAATAGCAGGCTGTTTGTGTCTGTGACTCCTCTCTCTTCTCCCATTCCTCTGTTGGCAGAGACTGGGACATTGCAGTGAAGAACAGCTGACCAGTTTCTTGCAGTTCTGTTGGTGTGTGTGCCAAGGCAAACTTTCCCCTGCCTACACTGCAATGTTGGCAGTGCTTCATTTCGCCTCATTTCCCCTCCCTCTCTCTCTCTTTAAACAGTTCACTGGAGGACTGGTGTGTGTGTGTGTGTGTGTATGTGTGTGTGTGTGTGTGTGTGTGTGTGTGTGTGTGTGTGTGTGTGTGTGTGTGTGCGCGCGCGCGTGCGTGCGTGCGTGCGTGCGTGCGTGCGTGCTTGCGTGCGTGCGTGCGTGCGTGCGTGCGTGCGTGCGTGCGTGCGTGCGTGTGTGTGTGTGTGTGTGTGTGTGTGTGTGTGTGTGTGTGTGTGTGTGTGTGTTATTGTTCATGTTGTTGTTGTCGTTGTTGTTGTTGTTGTTGTTGTTGTTGTTGTTGTTGTTAGAGGCATTAGTTTTCCATGTTCTTAGTTCATGCTGTGCCTGTCATTATCGGTGGGCTTATATCTGAGGTGTGAAGCCAGCTGACTGCTGGAGATTCCTCGCGTTGACACAGACCACTGTCTGTTCCTTGGCCCACACAGACTGCCATTCCCAGCAGCAACAAACACACCATTTTCCTTCTTTCTTTCTTTTTTTTTTTCTTTTTCCTCACACTTTTTTTTCCATTATCAAGACAGCTAAACCGCACTTCTTTGTCTGATAGTCTTTCAATTTTTCAGTCAGTGCAGACCAAGGTCTCATCTTCAGCAGAGATGTCTTTGATTTCTAATATCAACACAGAAGAAATTATTTATTTATTTATTTTTTTGCCGAGACAGATATCTTCTCTGACCAGAATTCGTTGATTTCTAACATTACCACAGACCAAGTCTCTTCTTTGACTGAGACAATCTATGATTTCAACCTGAACACAAATCATCCCCTCTGTGTCCGAGACAGTCTGCGATTTTCAACCTGAACACAAATCATCCCCTCTGTGTCTGAGACAGTCTGCGATTTTCAACCTGAACACAAATCATCCCCCCCTGTGTCTGAGACAGTCTGCGATTTTCAACATGAACACAAATCATCTTCTCTGTGTCTGAGACAGTCTATGATTTCAACCTGAACACAAATCATCCCATCTGTGTCTGAAACAGTCTGCGATTTTCAACATGAACACAGATCATCCCCTCTGTGTCTGAGACAGTCTATGATCCATAACATCAGCACAGTTCAGCATCTCTTTGTCTGTGAGTGTCTGTGGTCCTTAAGATCAGCACAGATCAACATCTCTTTGTGAGTGTCTGTGGTCCTTAAGATCAGCACAGATCAACATCTCTTTGTCTGTGAGTGTCTGTGATCCTTAAGATCAGCACAGTTCAGCATCTCTTTGTCTGTGAGTGTCTGTGGTCCTTAAGATCAGCACAGATCAACATCTCTTTGTCTGTGAGTGTCTGTGGTCCTTAAGATCAGCACAGATCAACATCTCTTTGTCTGTGTCTGTGGTTCCTAACATCAGCACAGATCCACATTTCTTTGTCTGTGAGTGTCTGTGATTTCTATCATGCAGACACGGACGTCTTTTCTCCATGGGCTGGACGTTGGACAGTTCGTTGAACGCTAGTTGGTCCCAAATCACTTTAAGCGAGTCTGTTTCTTTCGTGTTTTTTTCAGCCAAAAAGAAAAGCAAACAAACACAACAAAAAGACAGTGAAGACTCTATAACGACAAAGTAGTGATAATGTACATTCTGCCCCCTCATCGTGGGTTGAGGGTGTTGATGTCATCACTGAAGGGCAGTGATAATGTACATTCTGCCCCCTCATCGGGGTTGAGGGTGTTGATGTCATCACGAAGGGCAGTGATAATGTACATTCTGCCCCCTCATCGTGGGTTGAGGGTGTTGATGTCATCACTGAAGGGCAGTGATAATGTACATTCTGCTGCCCCCTCATCGTGGGTTGAGGGGGTTGATGATGTCATCACTGAAGGGCAGTGATAATGTACATTCTGCCCCCTCATCGTGGGTTGAGGGTGTTGATGTCATCACTGAAGGACAGGCGGACATGTGATGGACGTGATACAGATCTGATTGTTGCCTGTCAGTTACATGGCAGTGCTTTGTAGTGCACTTGAACCATACGCTCAAAGCTGTAGACAGGAGAAGCAGCTAAGTGGTTTTCTTGTTCTTTGTCATTGTCCTAAATGTGATTTGTTTTCACCTGAAGAAGACCTAAGAGGTCGTAATGCATTGTCTAGTCCAGTATTCTGTTTGTCTGTGTCCTTGGTGGTAACTAACCTCTCATTTCAAATTTTGCTTCATTGTCCGCCCTCAGTCACTTCGTTTTGAAACTTTTAACTATACTACTGCCATTGCCAACGCTGTCTCCCAGACCAAAACACTACAGCCAATGTTGAGAAGAACGGACGCAAAATCTTCCAAATTTATCCAAGAACAAATCATTGGACCATTGCACGAAATCAACAAATCAAACGCGGACAGCAGGCTGTAATGTCCAATCACCCTTCCTCAGGATCGTCACATAAGCCACAACTGAACACTGCACCATTCAGTACCGAGTGTAGCCACCGTTTGCCGCCAGGCAAGCGGCACAACGTCGACGCATGGAGTCCACCAGGGTCCGAAGAGTGTCCCGCGGTATGGCCTGCCACTCCTGCTGCAGAAAGAGAGTGAGCTGGGCCACGTCAACAGGCGAGTGGTGGTTGTGGGCTACCCGCCATCCAAGGACATCCCAGAGGTGCTCAATTGGAGCCAGATCGGGTGAGCGAGATGGTCATTGCATCTGGATGATCCCCTCTTGCTGCAGATGATTGTCCACGACACGGACTCGGTTGGACTGGCGTTGTCGTCTTGGAAAACAGCAGCGTTACCCATGGCCTGAAGGGCAGGCTGGATCAGGGGCCTCACAATCTCGTCACAGTACCGCACCCCTGTCAGCATGCCTTGAATGACGCACAGGGGCGTTCCGTCTTGACGACTGAAGCCACCCCAGACCATCACAGAACCCCCTCCGTAACGATCCACCTCACGAACTGTGGCGTCAGCAAAACGTTCTCCAGGCCTTCGCCTTCAGGGTTGAAATCATTGAATGCCAAAGTGAAGCGGGACTCATCTGTGAACAGCACTCGAGACCATTGCTGCCTCGTCCAGCGAACGTGATGACGACACCAGTCTGCCCGTGCTCTGCGGTGAGCTGGAGTAAGTGGTACTCGGACTGCTGGTCCCTGGGATGACAGCCCGAACTCATGCAAACAGTTACAAACTGTCCTTCTACTGACATTGTCATTTGCAGCTGCAGGAGCTCACGCCTTAAGGTGGATGAGGTGACAGTCCGATGCGTAGGCAGACAGCAGGAGGAATCGGTCAGCATGTCAGTCGGTACACCGAAGACGGCCTGATCGTGGCCGATCCTGCACGCTGCCAGTGGCCTGAAACCTCTCTACAAGACGGTGGATGGTGGAATGGGACACGTTCAGACGCCTAGCCACCTCGCGGCAGAAATCCTTCGTCAATCAACGCTAAGGCACGTCCACGATCGGCAGGATCCAGTCTTTGCCTTTGTGCCATGCTTTTTGGGCTGGCGTAGACGACCGTTCTGTTTACAGATTTGTGGCCAACGGCGTCTGATCTGTGTTCATGAACGAGGTGCCATGCACGTGCATCAGGATTGACCACGAGCATTTCGCTCTTTTTTTTCAAACTCATATGCTCCCACAGGCACCCGTTTTACCGGTTTTACGTGGTTTCCGCACGTGCAGCTGCGCTTCACCTTATACCGCAGTGGGCTTTTAGGTGTTGTGATCTGTTAAGGAACATCTGTTCAATATGTCCCTAACCAAGTTTGGGTCATTGTGACTTCGTTTCAAGCCTATTATTTACACACTAAGACACTAACGTCAAAATGACAGCTGGCCCTTAACTTTTTGCCAGTAGTATTATATACCCCATGTTTCAGAAAGAAGTGTGCAGTCTGTCTATATACCCATGTTTCAGAAAGAAGTGTGCAGTCTGTCTCTATACCCCATGATTCAGAAAGAAGTGTGCAGTCTGTCTCTATACCCCATGTTTCAGAAAGAAGTGTGCAGTCTGTCTCTATATCCCATGTTTCAGAAAGAAGTGTGCAGTCTTTCTATATAGCCCATGTTTCAGAAAGGCATGTGCAGTCTGTCTCTATATCCCATGTTTTCAGAAAGAAGTGTGCAGTCTGTCTCTATATCCCATGTTTCAGAAAGAATGTGCAGTCTCTGTCTATATACCCATGTTTCAGAAAGAAGTGTGCAGTCTGTCTCTATACCCCATGTTTCAGAAAGAAGTGTGCAGTCTGTCTATATACCCCATGTTTCAGAAAGAAGTGTGCAGTCTGTCTATATATCCATGTTTCAGAAAGAAGTGTGCAGTCTGTCTCTATACCCTAGGTCTGGTTGATGAACTGATTCATCATGTGACGTCAGTGTCATGTGCATTGGATGAACTGATTCGTCATGTGACGTTAGTGTCATGTGTGGTTAATGAACTGATTAATCATGATGTGACTGCATGGTATGATGTCAGTGTCAAGTGTGGCTGATGAACTGATTCCGTATGACATGACGTCAGTGTCAAGTGTGCCTGATGAACTGATTCTGCATGATATGACGTCAGTGTCATGTGTGGCTGATGAACTGATACGGCATGATAAGACGTCAGTGTCATGTATATATGACGTCAGTGTCATGTGTGGGCTGAGAACTGATTCTGCATATGACGTCAGTGTCATATGTGGCTGAAGAACTGATTCTGCATATGACATCAGTGTCGTGTGTGGCTGATGAACTGATTCTACATGATATGACGTAAGTGTCACGTGTGGCTGATGAACTGATTCTGGGTGATATGATGGATGTCATAACTGACCGCTTGGGATTTCGTTGTATGACGTAACTGTCATCTTTCATTGATGATGTATTTTCACAATGTGATGAAAAGGTCATGTTTTGGATGATTATTGATTCTTTACAATACGATGTGTCATCATTGATTTGTTTTCTGTGATATGACGTAGTGATATAGGTGTCATCATTTTCCCTCAGATGATGTAAGTGTCATACTTGGCTAGTTTGATTTTTCACACACACACACACACACACACACACACACACACACACACACACACACACACACACACACGCGCGCGCGCGCGCGCACGCACGCACGCACGCACGCACGCACGCACGCACGCACGCACACACACACACACACACACACACTCACTGGGGCAGAAGAATGTTTAGATAGAATGCAGTATATGTTGACACTGAATTCTCGTGCCTGTCTTGTGGTCAGATAAAGCAGTGAAACAGTATGCCTACTGTCTCTTTGCTGTGTACACACAGCGAGCCTGAGAGTGAGATTGAGATCACCATGCACGCGGCACAACACAGTGATATACACTATATTTCACACCATGGAACATTACAGAATACACAAAACACAACTTTGTACAAGCACATTACTCCAGTGCACAGACATTACACAATACAGCATTGTACAATGACATCACACTGCAAAGCATTGCACTGGCATTATATAATAAAGCATTGTACAAGGACATTACATACCAACACATCGCACAAACATTACACAGCACGGCATTGTATAAGGACATTACATACCAACACATCGCACAAACATTACACAGCACCGCATTGTATAAGGACATTACACACCGAAACATGACACAGAAACTACGCAACACAATATTGTATAAGGACATTGCACACCATAACATTACACCGACATTACACGACACAACATCGTACAAGGACATTACTCAGCAGAGTATTGCGCAAAGGCATTACATAACAGAGCATTGTACGAGGACATACACAATCAGCATTGTATAAAGACGTCACAGACCACAATATTGTACAAGGTTTTTACGCAGCCTTGTACATGGACATAACAGCATACATTTTACCAGACGATTACACAACACAATAATATACAGAGACACGAGCGTTGTACGAGAACATCATGCGACAGAACATTGCAGAGGAATATAACACAGTACCCCATCGTGGCAAGCATTGCATAATGACATGACAAAACTCAGCATTGTAACAGGACGTGAGGAATCACAACTGAATACAGGAATAATGCATTGTGGCAGGACATGACAGTATTTATGGGACCTTATGGCAGGACATGACACAGTAGTATTTATGGGACTTTAAGGCAGGACATGACACAGTATTCAGTGGGACCTTATGGCAGGACATGACACAGTATTCACTGGGACCTTATGGCAGGACATGACACAGAATTTATAGGACCTTATGGCAGACATGACACAGTATTCACTGGGACTCTTATGGCAGGACATGACACAGAATTTATAGGACCTTATGGCAGGCATGACACAGTATTCACTGGGACCTTATGGCAGGACATGACACAGAATTTATAGGACCTTATGGCAGGACATGACACAGTATTCACTGGGACCTTATGGCAGGACATGACACAGAATTTATAGGACCTTATGGCAGGACATGACACAGTATTCACTGGGACCTTATGGCAGGACATGACACAGTATTCACTGGGACCTTATGGCAGGACATGACACAGTATTCACTGGGACCTTATGGCAGGACATGACACAGTATTCACTGGGACCTTATGGCAGGACATGACACAGTATTCACTGGGACCTTATGGCAGGACATGACACAGTATTCATTGGGATCGTATGGCAAGACATGACACAATATTCACTGGAAACTTATGGCAGGACATGACACAGTATCTATGGGACCTTATGGCAGGACATGACAGTATTCACTGGGACCTTATGGCAGGACATGATACAGAATTTATAGGACCTTATGGCAGGACATGACACAGTATTCACTGGGACCTTATGGCAGGACATGACACAGTATTCACTGGGACCTTATGGCAGGACATGACACAGTATTCACTGGGACCATATGACAGGACATGACACAGTATTCGCTGGGACCTTGTGGCAAGGCATGACACAGTATTCACTGGGACTTTATGGCAGGGAATGACAGTATTCGCTGGGACCTTATTGCAGGACATGACACAGTCTTCAATGGGACCTTATGGCAGGACATGACACAGTATTTAATGGGACCTTATTGCGGGACATCACACAGTATTCAATGGGACCTTATAACGGGACATCACACAGTATTCACTGGGATCTTATCGCAGGACATCACACAGTATTCACTGGGATCTTATTGCAGGACATGACACAGTATTCACTGGGATCTTATTGCGGGACATGACACAGTATTCACTGGGACCTTATGGCAAGACATGACACAGTATTCACTGGGATCTTATTGCAGGACATGACACAGTATTTACTGGGACCTTACATAACACAACACAACATTGCACAAGAACATTACACAACGCACTTTTAGCTTCAGTTTCATCAAGGAGGTACCCCTGCATGCGGGCTAATCCATGTACGCTGCGACAGGTCTGCTGCTAGTTTTTTTTTTAACCACATTGCACGATGTTCAGCTGGTGGATAAATTAATTAATGACAAAGATGAGGGGATTGAAGATGAGGTCTGAGAGAC
>JADBJO010009884.1:52012-54512 GCA_016801955.1 Conus betulinus
GAGCAAGATGTGTGTTGCACACTGGGGGGAGGGGGGAGACTACCACAGCAATAACCATGTGCAGAGCAAGATGTGTGTTGCACACTATGAGGGGTGGGGTTGGGAGTTTGGGGTGGGGGACTACTCCAGCAGGTCAGAGTAGAGCCAGGTGGGGAGGTGGCAGTTGACGGGTCAGTCTGCCATGGTTCCCTGCCGTTAGTGAACGGTCTCTCACTGACATTCCAACCACCACTTCTTTGGACACACCCCCCCCCCCCCTCACCCCTCTCCCGTCCCGTTTCTTCTGATCTTTTGCGTTATAATCATCATGTACACATCATAACATAAAACAGATTCACCATCGTGAGTAACTGCGTAAACAGGCTAAATCAGTAGATAATTCTCACGCACACAACAACAAAAACCTACATGATTCGATCGCCTGTGCTTAATAACTTTAAAGTCGTCCTATGGGGTCCCCCCCCCCACCCGACCCCCCACCCCCCACCCCCACCCAGCTTGTCCCGCTACATATATTTCACTGACAGGGTCTGCCGGCACTGACAGATTGGCCTGGAACAGGCTGTCAATGTGAGCCGCGCTGTTCTGGCAGGAAAACGTCAGCCTGTATGCTGTGTGCCTCGCCTGTTCATGGTCCCCAACACACAGACAGCGAGAGAGAGAGGGGGGGGGGGGGGGGGGGGGGGGGCAGCCAGGCAGGCAGACAGAGAGAGAGAGAGAGAGAGAGAGAGAGAGAGAGAGAGAGAGAGAGTACAGACAGACAAGCAGACAGACAGACGCACACAGAGAGAGAGAGAGAGAGAGAGAGAGAGAGAGAGAGAGAGAGAGAGACAGACAGACAGACAGACAGACAGACAGACAGACAGACAGACAGAGACAGAGAGAGAGAGAGAGAGAGAGAGAGAGAGAGAGAGAGAGAGAGAGAGAGAGACAGACAGACAGACAGACAGACAGATAGACAGACGGACAGAGACAGAGACTAATACAGAGAGAGAGAGAGGGAGGGGGAGGGAGAGAGAGAGAAGGGGGGGAGGCGGACAGACAGACAGACAAAGTCAGATTTTGATGTGTCATGAGAGAACCAAGAAACAACTTTTTGTTTTTGTTTGTTTGTTTGTTCGTTTTTTTAATTTTTATAGTAGTGTCACTTATGTATGTATGTATGTATGTATGTATGTATGTATGTATGTATGTATGTATGTATGTATCTTTTTATAGATAGATAGATAGATAGATAGATAGATAGATAGATAGATAGATAGAGATAGATAGAGGTGTGTGTGTGTGTGTGTGTGTGTGTGTGTGTGTGTGTGTGTGTGTGTGTGTGTGTGTGTGTGTGTGACTTCCTCTCTGTCTGTCTGTCTGTCTGTCTGTCTGTCTGTCTGTCTGTCTGTCTCTCTTTGTCTGTTTCTCTGTCTGTCTGTCTGTCTGTCTGTCTGTCTGTCTGTCTGTCTGTCTCTCTCTCTCTCTCTCTCTCTCTCTCTCTCTCTCTCTCTCTCTCTCTCTCTCTCTCTCTCTCCGTCTCTCTCTCGATGTCCGTTGTCATCGATGTTTTAGAGGAGATCAAGGGGAAGGACTGGGACAGCGTTGTGGGGGCTATTCCTGGCTGGTATTGATCGCTGGCACTGGCTGTGGCACTGGGCTGCAGTGTGTGCCGAACACTTCCAGACTCTTCACGGCGGCCCGCTGCCTGCCCGCTCAGCTGGTGGAGGAGCTGGGGACTTCACTGGCGGCACGGTCAGTTACTGGGGGGCCGCCACTGTGCGTGACACGGAGCTGGTGACTGGGGAGCTGTGATCTGGGCTCACTGACAGGACAGCGAGCAGCCAGGGAGGCGGTGAGTTGGGAAGTTGGTGGTGATTTTGGATGGGTGGTGATTAGGAAGTTTGTGGTGAGTTTGGCTGGGTGGTGAGTTGGGTAGTTGGTGATTTTTACTGGGTGGTGAGTGGGAAGTTTGTGGTGAGTTTGGCTGGGTGGTGAGTTGAGAAGTTCGTAGTGAGTGTTCGTTGGGTGGTGAATTGGGAATTTTTAGTGAGTGTTTCGCTGATGTTGAGTTGGGACGATTTGGTGTGCTTTTAATTTAGAGGGAATTGAGAAGTTTGTGGTGAGTTTTTGTTTGTGTGGACAGTTCGAGGTCTAGGAAATTGGGGGGGGGGGGGGGGGGGACAGTATTGGATGGTGAGCTGGAAAGTTTGGAGTGTGTGTTATGTGGACGGTCGAGAGTTTGAGGTCATAATAATGCGAGTTGAAAAGTCTGTGGTGATTTTTGGCTGTGTAGACAATGGAGAGTTTGGGTCGTTTTGTGGTCAGTTTGTGCTGGATGGCGATTTGGGAAGTGTGTAGTGAGTGTTACTTCATAGACAGCGTGCAGTTGAGCAGGTGATGCTGACACCAAGAAGTGTGTAATAAGTGTTGACGCATTAGACAGTGTGCAGTTGGGCAGGCGTGTAGTTAGTGCTGACTCCATAGCCAGTGTGTAGTTGGGCAGGTGGTGCTGACA
>JADBJO010009884.1:59512-74512 GCA_016801955.1 Conus betulinus
AAGCGTGGCTGTGTTTGGAGTTGTACTGTCTTCACCTGTCAGTGGAACAACAACGAATGAAGCTGCGGGATGCACACTGCAGTTGCTTGACTGCAGCGTTTTTGGACGGTGGGCTCTGCTGTCATGAAATGGGCAGGAACGCCCATGGGAATGTTCCCGTGGAGGTTCTGTCTCGTCACTTCCAGTGGCCATTACACAATGGCATCTGCCAGGAAGGAATTATGTCCGTTGACGTTTTAATGCAACATCTTGTGCGTGCCTGTACCCTATGTGAACACAGCACAGGAGATGAGTATAAAAAAAAGTTTTGGACAGATAGATAAAGTTGACATTGATCTATATTTTGAGAAAGTGTTTGGACTGGCATGTGTGCAGAATGGCATGACTGGCAATTGGAGCAATCGTTGGCACAATATTCTTAATGGAATTGTAGAGATATCAGTAAAATGCCCAAAGATATCAACGGCTTAGTAAACCAAAATAGTGAAACATTTAAGGATTTTGCTGTCTGAAACATCCAAACCTGCTGGACTTTCTTTGTTCTAAAAATAAACAATGCAAACCGACAGTGCCGCTGCTGGGCTGGTTGTTGGCAAACGGAGTGACGTGGTCTGGCATCGGTTAGCTGTCCATTGACGGCGCCATAATGGCTACCTCGCTCAGGTCTGAAGCAGCACAGCAAGGTGAAAGTCAGGCGTGACTGTGGCGATGCTGGAGCTGTGCTTTGCTGTCTGCGTTCTGGTTTATGACATTCCAGCAGCCTGCTGTCACTGTTTAGCCTGCTGCCACTGGCTGCTCTCTCTGTTCAGCCTGACGCACCTGACGGTCTGGTGCCACTGGCTGCTCTCTCTGTTCAGCCTGGCACACCTGACGGTCCGGTGCCACTGGCTGCTCTCTCTGTTTAGCCTGACACACCTGACGGTCCGGTGACACTGGCTGCTCTCTCTGTTCAGCCTGGCACACCTGACCGTCCGGTGACACTGGCTGCTCTCTCTGTTCAGCCTGGCACACCTGACGGTCCGGTGACACTGGCTGCTCTCTCTGTTCACACTGGCACACCGACCGTCCGGTGCCACTGGCTGCTCTCTCTGTTCAGCCTGGCACACCTGACGGTCCGGTGACACTGGCTGCTCTCTCTGTTCAGCCTGGCATACCTGACGGTCCGGTGACACTGGCTGCTCTCTCTGTTCACACTGGCACACCTGACGGTCCGGTGACACTGGCTGCTCTCTCTGTTTAGCCTGACACACCTGACGGTCCGGTGACACTGGCTGCTCTCTCTCTGTTTAGCCTGACACACCTGACGGTCCGGTGACACTGGCTGCTCTCTCTGTTTAGCCTGGACACACCTGACGGTCTGGTGACACTGGCTGCCATCAGCTACCAAGCTTCCTTGACTGTGGGACTTATGCCCAGCACTTCCCTGGGAAACAAGGCTGTTGGCTCCTCCCTTGGCCTGACCATGCCACTGAAGGCCGTTGCTCCACGGTGGCTTTGGTCTGGACATGACATCTCCCAGTAATGCCAGAGGTCAGCAGCACACACATAGACCTCATGTTCTGAGCCCATGATGATGGTTGTGTCAGAGCGTGTTGAGGACAAAGGTCTGGTACACGATCATCTTACATCAGGTCGTCATGTTTTGTCTGTTCTGCCTCATTCCCATTGCTGTTGTTGTCGACCGCTGAACTAATTCAGCCATTCAGTCCGTGTTCAAACCATGGGGGGTACATGACGTAGCAGAGCCAGGCCACGTGAAGCAGTCCACCGCTCCCACAGTGTTCAGTCCACACACACACACACACACACACACACACACACACACACACACACTATAACATCATACACACTTGAATTGAATGCACGCATACAGATACACACATATTGCATTGCATTCATATCTGTGTGGCGGCAGGTTTAAAAGATTATCAAATTGATTCAAATTGCAACGCATAGCAGCAAATTTCCACATTTTTTTTTAAATATAGGTAGGTATAAAACTACCCGTTCACTGTTCTTGGACATGTACGCGCGCGCGCGCGCGCACACACACACCACACACACACACACAACACACACACACACACACACACACACACACACACACACCACACACACACACACACACACACACACACACACACACACACACACACACACACAGAGTGAGAGGAGAGAGAGAGAGAGAGAGAGACAGAGAGAGAGAGAGACAGAGACAGAGAGAGAGACAGAGAAAAGGGAAACAGAGACAGACAGACAGAGACAAACAGACGGACAGACAGTAAATGCCCTCTCAAATATTTTGGCCCGTGTCAAACCGGCAGAAAGTGTGAAGTGTTCAGTTCCTGGGCCACACAGGACGGCGGGGTGGGCGATACCGCACAGCTAGTCCAGCTCTCAACAGGCTGTTGAGGGTGGGGCGACACCATCAAAGAGTGGGGCGTAGAAGAGGGAAAGGGGGGGGGGGGGGGGGAGGGGGGGGGGGGGGGGGGGGTGGGGGGGGGTGGGAGGGTAGGGGGGGAGGATGGCGTGGAGGGAGGAGCGGCGTAGACTGATCCAGGTGGGGGGGGGGGGGCATATAGCCAAAGAGCGCTGAGCCAGAGAGAGAGAGAGAGAGAGAGAGAGAGAGAGAGAGAGAGAGAGAGAGAGAGAGTGGAGGGGGGGAGGGTAGGGGTTGAATGGGGTATGTTGGCATACTTTTATAAGAATTATTGAGTGAGAAAACGGGTTATGATCGTTGCTCTGTCTGTCTCTGTCTATCTGTCTGCCTGTCTTCCTTCCCTCCCTCTCCCTCCTCTCTCCTCCCCCTCTCTGTCTGTCTGTCTTCTTCCCTCCCTCCCTCCCCCTGTCTGTCTGTCTGTCTCTCCCCTCACTCCCCCCTCCCCTCTCTGTCTGTCTGTCTGTCTGTCTGTCTGCCTGTCTCTCTCTCTCTCTCTCTCTCTCTCTCTCTCTCTCTCTCTCTCTCTCACTGTCTCTCTCTCTGTGCATTGCTCCCCCCCCCCCCTTCCCTCTTCACTACAGGTCTCCTGGCTGCAATGTTTGTTGATTGTTGTGCTGGTTGTCGTGTCGGTGGAGGCGGTTGAAAAGGAAAGTTCGAGAACGAGGTTGACTGAGGGGAGTCATTAGGAACGAGGGTAGCGGTGGTTGTGGGGGGATGGGGGGGGGGGGGGGCGTCTTGGTGGTGGTGGGGAGGGGGAGCAGAGGCGGTGTGAGTTCTTGGGTCAAAGGAGCGTTGCCTGGCACGTCAGTGTAGAAAGGTGTGGAGGGCAGGTCAGTGTAGAAAGGTGTGGTGGGCAGGCCTGTGTAGAAAGGTGTGGTGGGCAGGCCAGTGTAGAAAGGTGTGGGCAGGCCAGTGTAGAAAGGTGTGGTGGGCAGGCCAGTGTAGAAAGGTGTGGTGAGCAGGCCTGTGTGGAAAAGTGTGGTGGGCAGGCTAGTGTAGAAGGTGTGGTGGGCAGGCCAGTGTAGAAAGGTGTGGAGGGCAGGTCAGTGTAGAAAGGTGTGGGCAGGCCAGTGTAGAAAGGTGTGGAGGGCAGGCCAGTGTAGAAAGGTGTGGGCAGGCCAGTGTAGAAAGGTGTGGAGGGCAGGTCAGTGTAGAAAGGTGTGGGCAGGCCAGTGTAGAAAGGTGTGGAGGGCAGGCCAGTGTAGAAAGGTGTGGAGGGCAGGCCAGTGTAGAAAGGTGTGGTGAGAAGGCCTGTGTGGGAAAAGTGTGGTGGGCAGGCTAGTGTAGAAGGTGTGGTGGGCAGGCCAGTGTAGAAAGGTGTACATAGGTCACTGTAGAAAGGTTTATGCAGGCCAGTGTAGGAAAGTGTGGTGTGTAGGCCAGTTTAGGAAGGTGCGGGCAGGCAAGTGTAGAAAGGTGTGATGGGCATACCAGTGTAAAAAGGTGTGGTGGGCAGACCAGTGTAGAAAGGTGTGGTGGGCAGACCAGTGTAGAAAGGTGTGGTAGGCAGGTCAGTGTAGAAAGGTGTGATGGGCAGGTCAGTGTAGAAAGGTGTGGTGGGCAGACCAGTGTAGAAAGGTGTGGTGGGCAGGTCAGTGTAGAAAGGTGTGATGGGCAGGTCAGTGTAGAAAGGTGTGTTGGTTAGGCCAGTGTAGAAAGGTGTGGTGGGGAGGCCAGGATAGAAAGGTGTGATGGGCATACCAGTGTAAAAAGGTGTGGTGGGGGCAGACCAGTGTAGAAAGGTGTATTGGTTAGGCCAGTGTGGAAAGGTGGGGGCAGACCATTGTAGAAAGGTGTGGTGGGGGGCACCCAGTTCAGAAAGGTTTGGTGGGTCGGCCAGTGTGTATAAAGTTGTGGTGGGTAGGCCAGTGTGGAAAGATGTGGGCAGACCAGTGTAGTAGAAAGGTGTGGTGGGCAGACCAGTGTAGAAGGGTAGCGTGGGTAGGCCAGTGTAGAAAAGTGTGGGCAGGCCAGTGTAGAAAGATGTGGTGGGCAGGTCAGGGTAGAAGTGTGGTGGGCAGACCAGTGTAGAAGGTGTGGTGGGCAGGCCAGTGTAGAAAGGTGTGGAGGGCAGGCCAGGTGTAGAAAGGTGTGTGGCAGGTCAGTGTAGAAAAGGTGTGGTGGGCAGACCAGTGTAGAAGGTGGGGTGGGCAGACCAGTGTAGAAAGTGTGGTGGGCAGACCAGTGTAGAAAGTGTGGTGGGCAGGCCAGTGTAGAAAGAAAGGTGTGGTGGGCAGGCCAGTGTAGAAAGGTGTGGAGGGCAGGTCAGTGTAGAAGGTGTGGTGGGCAGGCCAGTGTAGAAAGGTGTGGGTGGCAGGCCAGTGTAGAAAGGTGTGGAGGGCAGGTCAGTGTAGAAGGGTATGGTGGGCAGGCCAGTGTAGAAAGGTGTGGTGGGCGGTCAGTGTAGAAAGGTGTGGTGGGCAGGCCAGTATAGAAAGGTGTGGAGGGCAGGTCAGTGTAGAATGGTATGTTGGGCAGGCCAGTGTAGAAAGGTGTGGTGGGCAGGTCAGTGTAGAAAGGTGTGGTGGGCAGGTCAGTGTAGAAAGGTGTGGTGGGCAGGCCAGTGTAGAAGGTGTGGTGGGCAGACCAGTGTAGAAGGTGTGGTGGGCAGGCCAGTGTAGAAAGGTGTGGTGGGCAGGCCAGTGTAGAAAGGTGTGGTGGGCAGGTCAGTGTAGAAAGGTGTGGGCAGGCCAGTATAGAAGGTGTGGGCAGGCCAGTGTAGAAAGGTGTGATGGGCAGGCCAGTATAGAAGGTGTGGGCAGGTCAGTGTAGAAAAGTGTGGGCAGGCCAGTATAGAAGGTGTGGGCAGGCCAGTGTAGAAAGGTGTGGGCAGGCCAGTATGGAAGGTGTGGGCAGGTCAGTGTAGTAAAAGGTGTGGGCAGGCCAGTATATAAGGTGTGGGCAGGCCAGTGTAGAATCGTGTGGGCAGGCCAGTATAGAAGGTGTGGGCAGGTCAGTGTAGAAAGGTGTGATGGGCAGGCCAGTGTAGAAAGTGTGGTGGGCAGGCCAGTGTACAAGGTGTGGTGGGCAGGCCAGTGTAGAAGGTGTGGTGGGCAGGTCAGTGTAGAAAGTGTGGTGGGCAGGCCAGTGTAGAAGGTGTGGTGGGCAGGCCAGTGTAGAAGGTGTGGTGGGCAGGCCAGTGTAGAAGGTGTGGTGGGCAGGTCAGTGTAGAAAGGTGTGGTGGGCAGGCCAGTGTAGAAAGGTGTGATGGGCAGGCCAGTGTAGAAAGGGTGTGGTTGGCAAGCCAGTGTAGAAAGGTGTGATGGGCAGGTCAGTGTAGAAAGGTGTGGGCAGGTCAGTGTAGAAGGTGTGGGCAGGCCAGTGTAGAAAGTGTGTGGGCAGGTCAGTGTAGAAAGGTGTGGGCAGGCCAGTATAGAAGGTGTGGGCAGGCCAGTGTAAAAGGTGTGGGCAGGTCAGTGTAGAAAGGTGTGGGCAGGCCAGTATAGAAGGTGTGGGCAGGCCAGTGTAGAAAGGTGTGGGCAGGTCAGTGTAGAAAGTGTGGGCAGGCCAGTAAAGAAGGTGTGGGCAGGTCAGTATAGAAGGTGTGGGCAGGACAGTGTAGAAAAGGTGTGATGGCAGGCCAGTATAGAAAGTGTGGGGCAGGTCAGTGTAGAAAGGTGTGGGCAGGCCAGTATAGAAGGTGTGGGCAGGCCAGTGTAGAAAAGGTGTGGGCAGGCCAGTATAGAAGGTGTGGGCAGGTCAGTGTAGAAAGGTGTGGGCAGGCCAGTATAGAAGGTGTGGGCAGGCCAGTGTAGAAAGGTGTGGGCAGGTCAGTGTGAAAGGTGTGGGCAGGCCAGTATAGAAGGTGTGGGCAGGCCAGTGTAGAAAGGTGTGGGCAGGTCAGTGTAGAAAGGTGTGGGCAGGCCAGTATAGAAGGTGTGGGCAGGCCAGTGTAGAAAGGTGTGATGGGCAGGCCAGTTTAGAAGGTGTGGGCAGGTCATTGTAGAAAGGTATGGTGGGAAGGCCAGTGTAGAAAGGGTGTGTGGGCAGACCAGTGTAGAAGGTGTGGTGGGCAGGCCAGTGTAGAAAGGTGTGGAGGGCAGGTCAGTGTAGAAAGGTGTGGTGGGCAGGCCAGTGTAGAAAGGTGTGGAGGGCAGGCCAGTGTAGAAAGGTGTGGGCAGGTCAGTGTAGAAAGGTGTGGTGGGCAGACCAGTGTAGAAGGTGTGGTGGGCAGACCAGTGTAGAAAGTGTGGTGGGCAGGCCAGTGTAGAAAGGTGTGGTGGGCAGGCCAGTGTAGAAAGGTGTGGAGGGCAGGTCAGTGTAGAAGGTGTGGTGGGCAGGCCAGTGTAGAAAGGTGTGGTGGGCAGGCCAGTGTAGAAAGGTGTGGAGGGCAGGTCAGTGTAGAAGGGTATGGTGGGCAGGCCAGTGTAGAAAGGTGTGGTGGGCAGGTCAGTGTAGAAAGGTGTGGTGGGCAGGCCAGTGTAAAAGATGTGGAGGGCAGGTCAGTGTAGAATGGTATGTTGGGCAGGCCAGTGTAGAAAGGTGTGGTGGGCAGGTCAGTGTAGAAAGGTGTGTGGTGGGCAGGCCAGTGTAGAAGTGGTGGGGCAGACCAGTGTAGAAGGTGTGGTGGGCAGGCCAGTGTAGAAAGGTGTGGTGGGCAGGCCAGTGTAGAAAGGTGTGGTGGGCAGGTCAGTGTAGAAAGGTGTGGGCAGGCCAGTGTAGAAAGGTGTGATGGCAGGCCAGTATAGAAGTGTGTGGGCAGGTCAGTGTAGAAAGGTGTGGGCAGGCCAGTATAGAAGGTGTGGGCAGGCCAGTGTAGAAAGGTGTGGGCAGGCCAGTATAGAAGGTGTGGGCAGGTCAGTGTAGAAAGGTGTGGGCAGGCCAGTATATAAGGTGTGGGCAGGCCAATGTAGAAACGTGTGGGCAGGCCAGTATAGAAGGTGTGGGCAGGTCAGTGTAGAAAGGTGTGATGGGCAGGCCAGTGTAGTAGTAGAAGGTGTGGTGGGCAGGCCGGTGTAGAAGGTGTGGTGGGCAGGCCAGTGTAGAAAGGTGTGGTGGGCAGGTCAGTGTAGAAAGGTGTGGTGGGCAGGCCAGTGTAGAAGGTGTGGTGGGCAGCCAGTGTAGAAGGTGTGGTGGGCAGGCCAGTGTAGAAGGAAGGTGTGGTGGGCAGGTCAGTGTAGAAAGGGTGTGGTGGGCAGGCCAGTGTAGAAAGGGTGTGATGGGCAGGCCAGTGTAGAAAGTGTGTGGTGGGCAGGCCAGTGTAGAAAGGTGGGATGGGCAGGTCAGTGTAGAAGGTTGTGGGCAGGTCAGTGTAGAAATGTGTGGGCAGGTCAGTGTAGAAAGGTGTGTGGGCAGGCCAGTGTAGAAAGGTGTGGTGTAGAAAGGTGTGGAGGGCAGGTCAGTGTAGAAGGTGGTGGGTAGGCAGGTGGTGGGCAGGCCAGTGTAGAAAGGTGTGGTGGCAGGCCAGTGTGTAGAAAGGTGTGGAGGGCAGGTCAGTGTAGAAGGGTATGGTGGGCAGGCCAGTGTAGAAAGGTGTGGTGGGCGGTCAGTGTAGAAAAGGTGTGGGTGGGCAGGCCAGTATAGAAAGGTGTGGAGGGCAGGTCAGTGTAGAATGGTATGTTGGGCAGGCCAGTGTAGAAAGGTGTGGTGGGCAGGTCAGTGTAGAAAGGTGTGGTGGGCAGGTCAGTGTAGAAAGGTGTGGTGGGCAGGCCAGTGTAGAAGGTGTGGTGGGCAGACCAGTGTAGAAGGTGTGGTGGGCAGGCCAGTGTAGAAAGGTGTGGTGGGCAGGCCAGTGTAGAAAGGTGTGGTGGGCAGGTCAGTGTAGAAAGGTGTGGGCAGGCCAGTATAGAAGGTGTGTGGCAGGCCAGTGTAGAAAGGTGTGATGGGCAGGCCAGTATAGAAGGTGTGGGCAGGTCAGTGTAGAAAGGTGTGGGCAGGCCAGTATAGAAGGTGTGGGCAGGCCAGTGTAGAAAGGTGTGGGCAGGCCAGTATAGAAGGTGTGGGCAGGTCAGTGTAGAAAGGTGTGGGCAGGCCCATATATAGTGTGTGCAGGCAGGCCAGTGTAGAATCGTGTGGGCAGGCCAGTATAGAAGGTGTGGGCAGGTCAGTGTAGAAAGGTGTGATGGGCAGGCCAGTGTAGAAAGGTGTGGTGGGCAGGCCAGTGTACAAGGTGTGGTGGGCAGGCCAGTGTAGAAGGTGTGGTGGGCAGGTCAGTGTAGAAAAGTGTGGTGGGCAGGCCAGTGTAGAAAGGTGTGGTGGGCAGGCCAGTGTAGAAGGGTGGTGGGCAGGCCAGTGTAGAAGGTGTGGTGGGCAGGTCAGTGTAGAAAGGTGTGGTGGGCAGGCCAGTGTAGAAAGGTGTGATGGGGCAGGCCAGTGTGTAGAAAGGTGTGGTTGGCAAGCCAGTGTAGAAAGGTGTGATGGGCAGGTCAGTGTAGAAAGGTGTGGGCAGGTCAGTGTAGAAGGTGTGGGCAGGCCAGTGTAGAAAGGTGTGGGCAGGTCAGTGTAGAAAGGTGTGGGCAGGCCAGTATAGAAGGTGTGGGCAGGCCAGTGTAGAAAGGTGTGGGCAGGTCAGTGTAGAAAGGTGTGGGCAGGCCAGTATAGAAGGTGTGTGGGCAGGCCAGTGTAGAAAGGTGTGGGCAGGTCAGTGTAGAAAGGTGTGGGCAGGCCAGTAAAGAAGGTGTGGGCAGGTCAGTATAGAAGGTGTGGGCAGGACAGTGTAGAAAGGTGTGATGGGCAGGCCAGTATAGAAAGTGTGGGCAGGTCAGTGTAGAAAGGTGTGGGCAGGCCAGTATAGAAGGTGTGGGCAGGCCAGTGTAGAAAGGTGTGGGCAGGCCAGTATAGAAGGTGTGGTGGGCAGGTCAGTGTAGAAAGGTGTGGGCAGCCAGTATATAAGGTGTGGGCAGGCCAGTGTAGAAAGGTGTGGGCAGGTCAGTGTGAAGGTGTGGGCAGGCCAGTATAGAAGGTGTGGGCAGGCCAGTGTAGAAAGGTGTGGGCAGGTCAGTGTAGAAGGGTGTGGGCAGGCCAGTATAGAAGGTGTGGGCAGGCCAGTGTAGAAAGGTGTGATGGGCAGGCCAGTTTAGAAGGTGTGTGGGCAGGTCATTGTAGAAAGGTATGGTGGGAAGGCCAGTGTAGAAAGGTGTGGTGGGCAGACCAGTGTAGAAGGTGTGGTGGGCAGGCCAGTGTAGAAAGGTGTGGAGGGCAGGTCAGTGTAGAAAGGTGTGGTGGGCAGGCCAGTGTAGAAAGGTGTGTGGAGGGCAGGCCAGTGTAGAAAGGTGTGGGCAGGTCAGTGTAGAAAGGTGTGGGTGGGCAGACCAGTGTAGAAGGTGTGGTGGGCAGACCAGTGTGTAGAAAGTGTGGTGGGCAGGCCAGTGTAGAAAGGTGTGGTGGGCAGGCCAGTGTAGAAAGGTGTGGAGGGCAGGTCAGTGTAGAAGGTGTGGTGGGCAGGCCAGTTTAGAAAGGTGTGTGGTGGGCAGGCCAGTGTAGAAAGGGTGGAGGGCAGGTCAGTGTAGAAGGTATGGTGGGCAGGCCAGTGTAGAAAGGTGTGGTGGGCAGGTCAGTGTAGAAAGGTGTGGTGGGCAGGCCAGTGTAGAAAGATGTGGAGGGCAGGTCAGTGTAGAATGGTATGTTGGGCAGGCCAGTGTAGAAAAAGGTGTGGTGGGCAGGTCAGTGTAGAAAGGTGTGGTGGGCAGGCCAGTGTGTAGAAGGTGTGGTGGGCAGACCAGTGTAGAAGGTGTGTGGTGGGCAGGCCAGTGTAGAAAGGTTTGGTGGGCAGGCCAGTGTAGAAAGGTGTGGTGGGCAGGTCAGTGTAGAAAGGTGTGGGCAGGCCAGTGTAGAAAGGTGTGATGGGCAGGCCAGTATAGAAGGTGTGGGCAGGTCAGTGTAGAAAGGTGTGGGCAGGCCAGTATAGAAGGTGTGTGGGCAGGCCAGTGTAGAATCGTGTGGGCAGGCCAGTATAGAAGGTGTGGGCAGGTCAGTGTAGAAAGGTGTGGGCAGGCCAGTATATAAGGTGTGGGCAGGCCAATGTAGAAACGTGTGGGCAGGCCAGTATAGAAGGTGTGGGCAGGTCAGTGTAGAAAGGTGTGATGGGCAGGCCAGTGTAGAAAGGTGTGGTGGGCAGGCCAGTGTAGAAGGTGTGGTGGGCAGGCCAGTGTAGAAGGTGTGGTGGGCAGGTCAGTGTAGAAAGGTGTGGTGGGCAGGCCAGTGTAGAAGGTGTGGTGGGCAGGCCAGTGTAGAAGGTGTGGTGTGGCAGGCCAGTGTAGAAGGTGTGGTGGGCAGGTCAGTGTAGAAAGGTGTGGTGGGCAGGCCAGTGTAGAAAGGTGTGATGGGCAGGCCAGTGTAGAAAGGTGTGGGTGGCAGGCCAGTGTAGAAAGGTGTGATGGGCAGGTCAGTGTAGAAAGGTGTGGGCAGGTCAGTGTAGAAATGTGTGGGCAGGTCAGTGTAGAAAGGTGTGGGTAGGCCAGTATAGAAGGTGTGGGCAAGGCCAGTGTAGAAAGGTGTGTGGGCAGGTCAGTGTAGAAAGGTGTGGGCAGGCCAGTATAGAAGGTGTGGGCAGGCCAGTGTAGAAAGGTGTGGGCAGGTCAGTGTAGAAAGGTGTGTGGGCAGGCCAGTATAGAAGGTGTGGGCAGGCCAGTGTAGAAAAGGTGTGGCAGGTCAGTGTAGAAAAGGTGTGGGCAGGCCAGTATAGAATGTGTGGGCAGGCCAGTGTAGAAAGGTGTGGGCAGGTCAGTGTAGAAAGGTGTGGGCAGGCCAGTATAGAAGAAAGGTGTGGGCAGGCCAGTGTAGAAGGGTGTGATGGGCAGGCCAGTATAGAAAGTGTGGGCAGGTCAGTGTAGAAAGGTGTGGGCAGGCCAGTATAGAAGGTGTGGGCAGGCCAGTGTAGAAAGGTGTGGGCAGGGCAGTATAGAAAGTGTGGGCAGGTCAGTGTAGAAAGGTGTGGGCAGGCCAGTATAGAAGGTGTGGGCAGGCCAGTGTAGAAAGGTGTGGGCAGGTCAGTGTAGAAAGGTGTGGGCAGGCCCAGTATAGAAGGTGTGGGCAGGCCAGTGTAGAAAGGTGGGCAGGTCAGTGTAGAAAGGTGTGGGCAGGCCAGTATAGAAGGTGTGGGCAGGCCAGTGTAGAAGGTGTGTGGGGCAGGCCAGTATAGAAGGTGTGGGCAGGTCAGTGTAGAAAGGTGTGGGCAGGTCAGTATAGAAAGGTGTGGTGGGCAGGTCAGTGTAGAAAGGTGTGGAGGGCAGGCCAGTGTAGAAAGTTGCGGAGGTCAAGCCAGTGTAGAAAGGTGTGGTGGGCAGGTCAGTGTGGAAAGATGTGGTGGGCAGGTCAGTGTAGAAAGGTGCAGAGGGCAAGCCAGTGTAGAAAGGTGTGGAGGGCAGGTCAGTGTAGAAAGGTGTGGGCAGGTCAGTGTAGAAGGGGTGTGGAGGGCAGGTCAGTGTAGAAAGGTGTGGTGGGCAGGCCAGTGTAGAAAGGTGTGGTGGGCAGGTGAAAGGTGTGTGGGGCAGTCAGTGTAGAAAGGTGTGGAGGGCAGGTCAGTGTAGAAGGTCAGTGTGTGGTGGGCAGGTCAGTGTAGAAAGGTGTGGTGGGCAGGCCAGTGTAGAAAGGTGTGGTGGGCAGACCATGTGTAGAAAGGTGTGGGCAGACCAGTGTAGAAAGGTGTGGTGGGCAGGCCAGTGTAGAAAGGTGTGGTGGGCAGACCAGTGTAGAAAGGTGTGGTGGGTGGGCAGGTCAGTGTAGAAAGGTGTGGTGGGCAGGCCAGTGTAGAAAGGTGTGGTGGGGCAGGCCAGTAGAAAGGTGTGATGGGCAGACCAGGTAGAACGGTGTGGTGGGCAGGTCAGTGTAGAAAGGTTTGGACGGCAGGTCAGTGTGGAATGGTGTGGGCAGTTGTGACGTATTTTCTTTGGCTCCTCTGTGGTTGAGGGCGCTGCTGAAAGATATCTGTGCAGTTTGAAACCTCTGTCCAGTACGTCGGTTTGTCTGAGAGAGAGAGAGAGAGAGAGAGAGAGAGAGAGAGAGAGAGAGAGAGAGAGAGAGAGAGAGAGAGAGAGAGAGAGAGAATGCGAATGCGAACGTTTAATGCATATAGGCCATAGGCATCGAGAGAGAGAGAGAGAGAGAGAGAGAGAGAGAGAGAGAGAGAGAGAGAGAGAGAGAGAGAGAGAGAGAGAGCGAGAGAGAGAGAGAGAGAGAGAGAGAGAGAGAGAGAGAGAGAGAGAGAGAGAGAGCGTAATGGGACCAAGCACAACACAATCTAACGAATTCTAAATAACAGTTCAAGTTGCTGTGAAGAGATATCTGCACTGACTTACAAAAAGTAACAAAAAGAATTATAGGAATCTGCGAAAAATACAGCGGGTAAAATGAAATGATCTGAACAAAGAGAAAAAAGGGGAGAAGGAGAAATCTTGCTGACTTTTCGAATTAGATGTACCTTGAATTTGATCTAGTTGATATTTCCAATCAGATGCACATTCAGTTTGATATTGCTGATATTTCGAATCAGATGCACATTCAATTTGATTTTGTCGATATTTGGAATCAGATGCACACTTGATTTGTGAAGCTGTGGAAATGGTCAGACACTATTTTAAAGATAGATACTGCTTTGCCATAAAGAAATCTCATTTCAAAGGCAATAACTCTAGACGCTTAAAACCGGAATAGCTCAGGGTCGAGGACTTAAGCAGAAAAAATATTTAAAAGCTCATCCATGAAGACTGAAAACTGATCTTATCATCACATTACTGGCCGAATAGCATATTGCAGAAGTTAACTGAAACGCGATTTAATACGGGAAGTAAACAAAAAAGCTTGCAATGATGTTGGTCTATGAAATGTTGTAGTTTAGAGAGTTAAAAAATCTTTTGAGATTTTGAGATATCATAGCACAGAACACCATGACATGCCATGACCATAACAAGACTGTCCACCAAGACATCGAGAACTTTGTGATGATGCACCTCCTCAACCATTTCACTGTTGACATACGGAGAGACAACGAGTTATAAGAGAAAATCTTAGCCTTGTGTGTGTGTGTGTGTGTGTGTGTGTGTGTGTGTGCGTGTTGTCATTTTTCAGTGGTTTTAATTCAGTGAATTATATCCACCGTTAAGTACGCATCCGGTGTGATTTGTATCGCACACAAAGTGATGGCATTCAACACTACATACCACAGAGAAATGTGTCTTTCAGATAAGATGGCTTGAATGGAAGCAATTTTAGACTGAAATGACCTGCAAATTGCCGTGCAGGACATTTGATATTGAATGTGAGCCGATAAAAGAAGTATAGAAACTAGTTTCAGATGGAAACCTGTTCCTCTGTCCACCTGTGATTTCACAACGGTAGATCCAATCAACAAGAGGCCAAGTATAGCTCCATTGACATGTCAGTGAGGACATTTGTCTGGTAAATGAGAACGTGTGGCTGTTCCACCCATCCTGCTCAGATCTCAGAGAGAGAGAGAGAGAGAGAGAGAGAGAGAGAGAGAGAGAGAGACAGAGACAGAGAGTACTGGGCTGACCCATCCATCCTTTTCAAATCTCAGAGAAAGAGAGGGAGGGGGAAAGGAGGGAAAGTACTGAGCTGATCAGTCCATCCTGTTCAAACCACTGTGTGTGTGTGTGTGTGTGTGTGTGTGTGTGTGTGTGTGTGTGTGTGGTGTGTGTGTGTGTGTGTGTGTGATTTAATGGTGTCCTTGCAAAAGTGTGTTCATAATGGAATGATTGACCTCTTCTCACTTTATTGATCACCAGGTTGTCAATATCGTGATCGTTGTCATGCCTGTTGTTAATATCGTGATCGTTGTCATGTCTGTTGTTAATATCGTGATCGTTGTCATGTCTGTTGTTAATATCATGATCGTTGTCATGTCTGTCGTTAACATCGTGATCGTTGTCAGGTATGTTGTTAATATTGTGATCATTGTCATGTCTGTTGTTAATATCGTGATCGTTGTCATGTCTGTTGTTAATATCATGATCATTGTCATGTCTGTTGTAGTTCACCATCCGAGTCATCAGTGATGTTGTTCATGTACACGTATTGAAGAGTCATTCGTTGGTCAAGTGGTGTGCAAAATACAGCCCCCATTTATCAGATCATTTACGTGTTGCATACATTTCATTTGTAGCTCAAAGCATCAGCCAGAAGTGGACACTGTTGTGCTGGTGACCATTATATCACCCTTACAGGAAAACTGTTGTGCTGGTGACCATTATATCACCCTTACAGGAAAACTGTTGTGAAGGTGACCCTTGCCACACTTACATGAATACTGTTGTGAAGGTGACCGTTGCATCACCCTAATTAACAATGCATTGAAGGTGATCGTTACATCACCCTTACATGGACACTGTTATGAAGGTGACCGTTGCATCACCCTTATATGAACACAGTTGTGCAGGTGACCGTTGCATCACCCTAATTAACAATGCATTGAAGGTGATGGTTACATCACCCTTATATGGACACTGTTATGAAGGTGACCGTTGCATCGCCCTTATATGAATACAGTTGTGCAGGTGACCCTAAATAACAATGTTGCCAAGGTGACTGTTGCATCGCCTTTACATGTTAATTACTGTGCAGGTGACCGTTGCTGACCAGCACAGACCTTGACCAGACGGCTTGCT
>JADBJO010009885.1:0-37500 GCA_016801955.1 Conus betulinus
GAATTGCCTGAGACAGCTTAAGGTCTGCATACTCATTGTCTCTGTCTCCCTCAAAATACTACTCCCTTCTTAGAGGTGAAAATACTCCACACTCCACATTATCTGCCACAGGAATTTTCTTTTGTATGTGCTGGTATAGTCTCCAGAGCCTTGTGGTAATTTGCCACTGCGCTCGGGTAACAACTGGGCTATCATCGAAGGTGCCCACTGTCACCCTGAGCTGGGTCTGCACACAGATGAGGCAACCAACGAGCACGCAAGGAACCGAAAATGCCAAGCTGCGATAAACTTGGATGGCAATTTGCGCAAGCCTCAACTCTTTCTGGCAGGACTTGAACAGTCATTTGCTCATTGTGATCCTGGCCTGTAACATCTAGATCACATCTCAGTCTTCTATGTTCCAGTACATCCCCAAAAATGCATCTGATATCCCTTTTTACCTTCTGTTTTAATTACCATCCAAGCAGTACTTCTAAGAGAAATTTCTTGTTAATATGATTTTTTTTTTTAAATGTTGAAAAATGCTTAATGCTGCAATGTTTCCAGAAGTGGGAAAGCAGATCCATGGCATTAATTCATGTATTCCATCCGTGCCGGCTTACAATCCATCTTCTCCACTACATTTTTGTTTAATTCTTTTTCCGAAGTTCTATGCATCTCTTTTTTGACAGATTAACAAACAGCAGACATTGGTAAAAGCATCAATCTGCAGCAAAAAAGGTGAAATAAGGACCATAATACCAGAGCACACCTAGATAATTCCAATGCATGAATGCTCTTTAAGTTACACAGTGAAAACAAAATATCATTTACACTTTTTTCATCATGCATGATGGCTATATACACAAGCAAAAAAACACAATGTCATGCATAGCACAACAAGTAAACTGACATTCTAACATAACTTAAAAAATTGCAAAACAACATTACAAAAAAGATGAAATAATATTGCTGTAAAAGAAGAAAAATATAATCATATAGAATTCAAAATTTTAGGACTCACATTTCTGACACAAGTTTGAAAATTTTACTAATACACATATACAGCTATCAAATATGACAGAAACAACAAAAAAATTGTTAAGTACTAATTAATTCGGTGTTTGAAATAGGCAAACTGATTACAGCAAAACAAATCCTGGCTAACAGATCATAAGCCAACTTACTGTTACTATTGCAGCTCTTTCGAAGTAATGGATCGCCTTTCTCACAGAAACTCGGTGAGTTTCAATGTAGTAAAGCACCAAGCCATCACTCAAACAGGAATGTTGGAAGGGGAGGTAACGGGTAAGATCCCGGACAGAAAAAAAAAAATAAAGCGAAAAACAACAGAACAGAATATTCGATATACTATGAAAGACTTTCATGCTACACTGTAACAACAGATGTTGAGGGAGAAAAGTCACTCTTGCCATGGATATGTGCATGTTGTCGTCGTGTGATGAGGCGCGGAGAAGGAGATGAGCGATATGAGAGAAGAGAGAAGGAGAGAGAGTGTGTGTGATGTGGTGTGTGGGAGTGTCGTGTGCTGTGTGTGTGTTGGTGGTGGTTGTGTAGTTGGTGCCGCTCCTTGCTCGCACCTGTATGTTTGTATGCATGTATACAACACATTCATACGACCGTGTGTAGGTGTATAATATGTTGTGAGCTGCGAGTGTGGCGCCTTGGATGCATGTGTGCTGCATGCATGATGGTGTGACGCATGCATCTGTGGGTAAGTAGCTGTTGCTGTACGTGAATGGCATGTGGCTGCTGACAAACTTTGCACACTTAGACGGATCCCAACTACAGCTGTAAAAGAACAACAATCAAGGCCACTAAACACGAGCTAACACACATCTAAATCGAGTCGCACGTGGTGGCGATTCCAATATCATTTCATTTCCAAATTATATTTTTTGTTTCATTACAGTGTAAGACCACAAAACAGCCAGTCAATTCTTCAACCGTATAGAGTCACTGATGACATAGTATATATATGTCTCTCTAACACCGGTTTTGCACAAAAGTTCCTGAGCACGGTTTGCTCACCTGAGGCAAGGTTGAGCCAGTATATATTCTAAAGGATTAGCGGTTTAAAAACCCTGTTTTGAAAGACTCACTGTCAGTCATGGTCCAAAAACTGAACTCTAAACACGATCATGGGTCATCCTCCTAACTGATCACTGTAGAGCAGAATTCTTAATCCAATCTATGTCTAAGCAATTACTGTCAAACATTAGCAAGAGGTCCTGCATGGATAACATCGTGACAGGCACTTCTGTATATACACCACCACAGGGACCTTTGCAAACAGTCTAGAGTCTCCTCTGTTGGAATGGGCCCTCCAAATGGACCAGCCACTGGTTATTCCCTGTGGTCAGCTGGCACAGGGACTGATACATTATGGGCTCTAAGTGCAGCTACTGTTATGGAGAACTGGTGGGACGAATGTGCATGCGCGGGTAATGCCAAAGAAGAAAATTAAGGGGAAAGAAATACAAAGAAATGACGTGGAATTCAACATAATGAGATATCTGACGACATCATTGTGTCATAGTAGTATCTGGAAGGCATGGGACCTTGTCACCCTCATTGTCGTACAGTTCCCCAAGGCTGAGCCAGAACACTGGGGTCAGAGGGCACGACCCCTATCAGCTGCATAAACTGCCCACCAATGCAATACTTCATCCTCAGACATCATCTTCTGTTACTTACATCCTTGTGTTTCTCACACCGTTTCATTGGTATGATACTCCATCAATCATCTGTGTGTTCTACCAAACTTCACTTTTTCCCTACTACCTTTTGTCTCAGCCCTATTTCATTGGTATAATATATTTGTATACTGCATACAATGATTAATATCTTCCATTATCATTATCATCCTGTTATCTCTTCGGCATTATTTGTGTATTGTTAGGATTAATGCCACCACGCTAACATCCTGGTGTTTTTAGTGTAAATTCATCTGCACACTGTTGCTATGTAATAATTGCTTTCTGTACATTCTGTGTTAACTGGGTTAATTCTTGCATACTTTTGCTCTGAAAGCGCATGCTTCTCTTACACCCTGGTGTTATAAATGTAAACTCATTTGCATATGCTGTTGTGTAGTGCATATCCTGTTGCATCCTGATCGTACTAGTGCTCATTCATTTGCGCATTGCTGCTGCGTAATCTAAATTTACATATACTTCCTACTCACACTCTGTTGCCCTGGGCAGTGTCGCCAAGATGGTCATGGCTGTGCACACAATTAAGGACAGTATTTTCATTGGGATACACTTAAAGCAATGGCTTTGCACACAAGTAAGGACAGATTTCTATATTGGGACACACTTAAAGCAATGGTTGTGCACACAATTTAGGGACAGCATTTCTTATATGGGACACACTAAAGCAATGGCTGTGCACAACAATTAAGGGACAGCATTCTATATTTGGGGACACACTTAAAGCAGTCTGTTAGTGAAAAAACTGAATTAGTGTTGTGCACAGGAAGAAAGGAGAAGGGGAGAAGGATGGAGCAGGGCAGCTTTGGGGGAGGGGAAGTTCAAAAAACCTGTAAACCTCTTCCCTTCCAAACCCCTACTCTCCTCTTCCCCCTTCACCCTACTGCAACTGTTACAGCCACTGCACTTCACCAAAAACTCAAAAACATACCAATAAAATACAGGATTAACTCTTGACCCAAAAAAAATATTGGCTCTGTCATCTCAGCATGCAATATAAATCTCAAATGGAGTCCTGCCTGGGAAATTACAAAATGAAAGCATAGCCAGTTCTGAGCACAAAAACACTATACAACATTAGGCACTATAACATACAGTTAAACAGGCACCCAGGAGAGTGCAGACCTCCAAAGGCTAAACCGGTGTTTGGATCTATCCTTTGATCAAGATCGCAATCACAGACCTGCATCACAAGTTTCCATGGGTCATTCTTGCGTAGCATTCCATCTTCCACCAGTTTGGGTTAAAATCAGTATGGTAGCTTTTGCTTACCGTTGATAACAGCAACAACAAACAAAGTGCTCTTGAAAAACACAATCTCCTTTGTGCTGTTGAAAGTACAATCTTCTTGTAAAGGTAATAAACTTGATCATAAAGTGTGATATCAATCAAAGAGTAAAGACACAGGACACTGATGACACCAACAGCCATCAACAACCCTTAAACCCTGAAGACAAGGTCAACCCACATGGTTTACAGCCAAACCAAAAAAGTCATCAAGGATACAGATCAGCAATCTGGTATATAACTTGTGGACGGTTGCGCAGAATGGCATGTAACTTGTAGAAAGCAGTCCAGACTCCTCCTCAAACCGACCCAGTCTCTTGTTGGTCAGCCCTTACAATGACAGAAACCACTCTGTCAGTTTGACACAACAAAATCAATCTGTTTTGACACAACAACAGTAAACAGAGGAGTCAGCCATGACAGCATGGTTTGACAGTGATAACATAAAACACAACATTCTGTCTATCAAATGAGCACACACACACACACACAACACCACACACAACACACACACACACACACCACACAAGGAGGAGACAAAATTTTTCCAGTCTTCACAGTTACTGACAAAATTGTTACAGATAATCAAAAATACTTTTATTCCAAATTCATGTATTTGATTTTCACATATTCTCTACTTATAAACAACATTCAAATTTTACACAAAATATTATGAAAAAAGGAACACACTAAATACAAAATAACATTTATGATAGTAATCATCAAAGAAAACAGTTAAATAAAGCCTTCTAGATATCTATAAATCAAGAGAAAAAAAACATTTCTTACCCAGGTTGTACAGAGCCTCTACACAGGATGAGTCATTGGACAGGGCTTCTTTGAAGAACTCCCGAGCCTTTTCAAAGTCGTTTCGAGCAAACAGCACATTGCCTTTGTTTACAAGAGCTGGGAAAATATGTAAAGTGATACATAATTATACCATGATCTTCAAAAAAAAGAACTCTACTTTTTTTTTTAGATTATTGGTTATAGTATATGGTTCCTAAATGTTCCAAACATTCTTCTGATTTTCACAGACCTGAATAACAATCTCTTTCCCCTAGCCAGTCCCCCCAGTAACCATTCCTTCTCAAGTCTGAGAAGTTTAATAAGAAAAACAAAAAAATCATCAGTGAAGGTAACATTTGCAGAGTTCACCTGTGTGAAGTTATAAACTAATCGATCACTAAACTGGTGAGTAAGTAACATGAAGCAAGCATTTGATTTTCAGCACAATCTTCAGAAATTCTTTTCAAATCTTTCAGAAAAAAAAAATGTTATTGTGCTATCATAATGAAAAATGGTGCAGCCTTTCAAAATGAACCAATGTACCTTGAGATGGATAACAACCTTTCCATACATGTTACTGACCCTTGAGATAATCCAACAAAACAACAACTTTGAATAACAATGACACAAATCTGAGGACCTCACCAAATCCTCCTATATTAATGACAGCGAAAGAGACCTAAAACATCACAACATCAGCCACATGGAATGGCGCTGACAGATCTAGAAATCAACACACCACATCTGCAGATTCACCTGATGGGTTGTACCGATCTGCTGCCATGGCAACCTCTGCATACTTGTCAGCTTGGGCAAGATCAGCCCTAGTCAACACAAATCAAAAACAGCATGAGTGCAATGAATCAGGTCAATGGAAGAGTTGGAAATGTCAAAGCAAATCTTCACAAACGTTCAAGCAGGCATGGCAAGAGAATACCCAAACATACTGATTTTCACCATGACAAAAATGCTGGGATACTGATGAATCAATGCTAAAAGAGTGATTCCAACTGACTAAAGATTGATCTTTCATGTTTGTTTCTGTTCAGAACTGTAATTCATTTCTTTTACTTTCTTCCATTCATAACTACCCACTATCAACCTCCACCCAACAGCTTCTCCACAAACCATCTTATATAATTGGTCAGGAAGTAGGCATGTTATAGGTCACTGAGTGAGTTTTATTCTACAGTGACAAACTTTTGTTGTCTTATGCAATTAAAACAAGAAAAAAGACAGTGCTGTCTCTCTTTCAGCCTTTCTTCTTTGCTTGATTATTGTTTCTTGTTTCACTTCATGAAGCAAGATATATACTTAAAGAGATATTACATACAATGTGTATGACAACAACAACAAAAGTAACATAACCAGTTGTGGGCAAAGGAAAGTACTCTCAGATGACCATTTCTTTCATAGATGGAACAGACACGCAGCACATAAACCATTCTCCATCAGTGTGAAATCATATCTGTGTTCAATGAATAATTTCTTAAACTTGACCTTCATTCTGTATTATGCCCGAATATTTCTTTCTTTTTTTTTCATTCATATACGGCAAAAATATATGAACACATGTTGAAAAAACAAAGCTATTCCTCTCCTACCCTGTCTAAAGATATCCCCTTTTTTTCATTCATGTGACACTGAAACGTGTGAAAAGAAGTAAAGGAAAATATCTTAACGCCAAAACAATTCTTCTAATATCATACTTTATGCAGCCAGCAGATGTACTCTCTCGGGGCACAGGAAAAAACACTTTGATTAAGTGATTTTTTTTCTTATCTGTCCAAGTGAAATGACAAGAAATGCGTTAACTTTCTTTGCATTTTATATTTTGTTTAGTCCACCATGCTTCACGACAAGCATGTGAAGCACTCAAACCAGATAAAAATCTTTCTTAAAAATGTATGGAAGTGCTTGGTTCTCTCTCTCCCTCTTTCATATGGGCACCTGATGTCTTACAATGTATTACTAGAGTAAAAAGCTTCTCTCTCTCTCTCTCTCTCTCTCTCTCTCTCTCTCTCTTTCAAAACTGCTGATTACACAAAATCATATAAACCAACCATTTCTATGTGAGTAAGTGTGAGCAAGTCTGTGTGTGTGTGTGTGTGTGTGTGTGTGTGTGTGTGTGTGTGTGTGTGTGTGTGTGTGTGTGTGTGTGCGCGCGTGCCTGTTTGTTGACTGCCTGTCTCTCTGTCTGTATATCAGTAAGTCTGTGTTATATGTATATGCATGTGTGCTGTGTGCATGCACGCGTATGTGTGTGTGTGTGTGTGTGTGTGTGTGTGTGTGTGTGTGTGTGTGTGTGTGTGTGTGTGTGTGTGTGTGTGTGTGCACGTACAATATGTGTTTGCTTGCATGATTTGCATGATCCTCTGTTGTCTTCTATTACAACAAATGTGCACAAAATCAAAAGATATGAAGTGATCAAAATAAAAACAAACTATAACTGCAACAACAACAAAAGATGAGCCTAGTCTAGAGAAGAAGTGCTGGAAGAAGGTGGAATGAGGGACAGAAAAACAAAGGGTGAAAGCGAATTATCAGAATAGGGCATTCAGTGATACTAACTCAAAACTGAAGTTTTCCTTTAAAGATGTTCAAATCAAAACCTGGCGTAAGCTGTGGGGACCAACATTTTCTTCATGCTCACTGAAATTTTGGTATGTCCACTTTCAAGTAAACTGTGCTCACCTACATTCTATACCAAAAGCATATGTTTCTTACAATTTCCTTGCTTCCATGTTTCTTGTGAAATTATCCAAACAAATCTGTTTCCTTGCACATGGCAAATGACATTACATCACCACATCCAAAGCTTGAATAGGCTAACAATAATACGAAGCAGTTGAGTGCAGAGAGTAGAACTGACTGAAAAAAAGGAAAGTAAAACAAGAAATCGAAATGCTATCTAATCAGATGCTATCAGGTAAACATGTTCTATTGGGTAACCTTACTATTCATTTCACACACATATGCACGCACCCATGCACGAAACACACACACACACACACACACACACACACACACCACACACACACAACACATACACACATTCACACATTAAACAAACGTTACGTACCCTCTGACAAATTACTACATCATTGTCAGGCCTACATTCAGGCACTCTCCAGCAAAACACAAATATGCATGCACATAATTCTTTTGTGGACACATATATGCATACAATCATTCAAACACACACCACACACACACACACAACACACACACACACATGCACAGACGCACAGACGCACACACACACACACACACACACACACACCACACACACACGTACACACACACACACACACACACACACACACACACACACACAGAGTTTTGAAGACGGAACTAAAACATTTTCTGATAATACAGTGCCTGAACGCTCAATTTGTAAGCATCTTTCATCCCCTAACAACCTGGCCAAGGTGTGTAAATAATTCTATCAACAACATGTAATAAATGTGATTACATGCTCAGCCATTTTTAAAAATCTGATTCACATCTGATGCACTGCATGCTGTTAACTCACTGCGGACACATTCCAAGTCAGAATCAAACAATACAGACACTAAATTATATAACTGCTTTTCTCATCATCATATCATTATTATCATCATTACTATTATCATGATTATTATCATTAATATGTTCATTTATTTCTTTATGTATTTATTCATTCGCTCATTTGTCTGCTGAATTATTCACCCAATGGTGAATATAAACTTATTCATACATTTATTCTCTAGCTTTCAGAATCCAGACTGGCATTACACCAAGATAAAGAGAAATAAACCAAACAAAAAAAAGGACAGTGAATTAAGGGAGTCACCCATTTCTGCTTCAGTTCTATGTGCATGAATGAACACTAAGGCATGAAAAAGGTGAGTGTAAGGGAAGAGCTGATCTAACCACTAATCAGAAACTAGGTCCATAACTGCCAGAATACAGACTAGAAATAAACATATGTCTATCACAGAAACAATGATGAGGACAAGGAAATTACTCTAACACTAACAATAAACTGTTTTGATGCTGAATTTATAACTGACACCAAAAATACAGGTAAACAGATAAAAATGATTAGGATAAACAAATCAATGACAATAATGATAATGATGATAACTGGCAAAAAATACAGATAACAGAGATAATGATAACAATAATGATAATACTTTCATACTTGCTGATGACGAATTAGTAAATGAAGAATCAAAAAAAGTCCTGCAAATAAACACCTATAAAGAAAATAAGTATGATAAATAGATTAATAATAACAATAATAATAGATGATCAGGGAAACAAATGATACAATGTGTTGACGGTGAATGAACGAATGAATGACAAAAGACAAATGCACAATTTTGGGTGCACAGATGGTAGCAGGAAAGAAGGATGCTCCATACATCCTGCCAGGACAGACGCTGACCAACATTTTTCTTTTAACAGAAAAACCATGATCTCCTCCATACAGAATTTTGTAAGGCTGACTGTCACTACAAAGAAGAAACCGAATCTCAAGCACATTCAGAAAACGATCAATTCATCTGGGTGTGCCACAAAGATACCTCCTGGTGCTTTTCCCGACAGATGCAACAAAATGCAATGAACAAGGCTGTTACTGCATGCTGTGTTATTTCCACTTAAACTTGTTGTTTAATCTTACACATGCAAAAATTATGTGTAACACCAAATACACATCAACAGGTATTCAATAACATCAAATAAACTTCTTAGACTCTGTTACAAAGTAATATACAAGCATTTATGACATCGTTTAATGGGATCTCAAATTGATTAAATGTTTAAATTTGAAGCAATGTTTCCTTTGTTTTTGGCTGTTTTTTGTATTTATTGTTGTTGTTGATGCGCCCCTAAGTTGCTATCACTGGTGTTTTGCTGATGTTGCACTCTCATATCCTAAAAAAGAAACTATGAACCTGAATAACTGGAAGCACACAACAGAGCAGATTGCATTCTTCTCTCTCTCTCTCTCTTGGAATCATCAACATCTTCCAGATCAAATATTCAATGTTACCTCTAATGTGTATGGTACTGAAAATCAATCATTTTTTTCTGAACAACAAAGTAAATGACATAAAACAACAAGAAAGAAATGTATAAAAAGTTAGGAAAGACACAGATAATAATCTGTATGAACACTATCTTTAGACATTTTGAATACTATCTTTAGATATTTTACTTTTTGTTATAACTTTTTTTCAATACAGCTTTCACCAGATTGGTTTGCACAGTCTAAACCCTAGGAAAAGGGGGGGGGGGGGGGGGGGGGGGGGTAAATTCTTTTCATAATATAGTATCTATCTAATCATAGTGAAATAATTGTAATTGTTGTCCTCCCTCCGTTTTCGTCTAAGCTTGAAAAAACTGTCTACAGTATAAAACAGGAAGAGAGAAAGGAGAGGGGATGGACTTTCATCTCATGTTTGCTGATGTTGTTACTGTTGTTGTTGTTGTTGTTTTTGTTTGTTTTTCTTTTTTTTTTTTTATTTCAACATTTTTCCCATACAACAATGTGTAAAACCCTTGTAGCACCATGTCATGTTACAAAACAATAGTTAATGATTGATGCATGTTGAGTTTAAACTGAACTTTAAAATGGATATCTATTTGTTTGAACTGTCAAAATATTGATGAAATGTGTTTTCAAGAAAAATATTGTCAAAATATTTATGAAATATGTTTTCAAGAATAAATACAATCTTCAATGCAAGAAATCAATGAGAAAAAAAATTAAAAAAGAAAAAGAAAGACACAGATAAAAAGAATAAAATGTAAAGAAACAGACTTAAGAAAGAGAAGAAACATGACTTGAAAGCAAGGAAACAGCATTATGTTTTAAAGACAGAGAGAGAGAAGTACGGACTGACACTTGTATAAAGACAGACAAAAATCACCTATGAAAATGCACATACTACAGAGATAAAAAAAAAAGAAAGGAAAGAAATCTCTAGGTACCGAAGAATTCACAAGAAATGGGAGAGAGAGAGAGAGAGAGAGTGATACAGACTTCTTTCACAAATGCTACACAAGTACAAGTATGTAGAAGACCAAACTGACTCTCTGCATGAACTAGAGACAAACAACTATGACAGTGATCTACATTACATGTGAGTTACAACATATCACATGAACAACAATCATTAATGAAGTTATGTGCCATAATAATGGGCTCTCAGTTCTTCTTTCTTTCAGTCAGCACTTCCAGTTTTTCTTTTCTGTATTCTTGCTATCTCATGCACACACATGCATGTATATACATGCTCGCACACACACACACACACACACACACACACACACACACACACACACACACACACACACACACACACCACACACACATATTCATGATGATACATACCAGAAAATAAAGAAAAGAAAGGTTGGTGGCAGCAGTGCTGGCAACTTTGGAGTCCTTCTTTTCAAATGATTTCAAAGTCTCAATGGCCTAAGGAAGAAGAAAAAAAAGGATCAATTCAGGTTTGCATGATATCTATCTATTTATAACCTGCTTCCTTCTAAAAAAGAAGTAACAGAAGTTAATCACACAGAGAAGCTAAATGCATATTCATATTTGCACATTCAAGTCATGTATGTTCTGCTGAAGGCTGATGATAAGATGCCATAGACACACAATTTTTCCACATCGAATCCACCAACACATTAAAATGACATGGTCTTTTAAATTGAAAAAGCATCGCTACAAAATGCCTGCAAATCACCTGCCAACATGTGACCAGATTTGACTTCCAGTACCTGAAACCCTTCTATAGTCACTGGTTGGAACATCTGTTGACACATTCTCAACACCTTTCTATTATTCTACACAACCCAGAAATAATTGTTGCTAAGGTATGTGTGCTTGTTTACTGTCAGGCCTTCAGGGTCCAGCGCATTTCCCATTTTCATTGGCCCTGGTGAGAAACCATCTCTGTATCTACTTGGGTGAATACAGAAAACCAGCAAGGGGTGTTTTCAGTCCATTCTCACTGAATGACCTCAAGATCTCAGAGGCAATGGAAACGGGTGCCTCTGATGGAATGGTGTTACAGAAGAGGACTGGTGAGGGAGAGGAATTCTTCTACACTATTGTTCTCAGTAGGGAATTAAAAAAACTTTTGAGGCTGGTCTCAAAAGGGCTGAGAATACATACTTTTCCTGTATGTCCTTGATTAACAGGTTGGAAAAATGAATGTCCTCACAAGTATACGAAGGATACACAAACCAAAAAGTTAAGAAACAAAGAAAAGAAATCACACCAAAAAAAGGTCAACTGAAACTGTGAAGATACCTTCAAACCAAAGTAACAGTACAGAAGTTTCATTAGAAGGCTACCCAAAGCAATGCACACACACACACACACACACACACACACACACACACACACATACACACACACACACACGCACACATTCACACATACCCTCACATAGACACAAATGAAGGACTTCTCAATCATAAAAAGGACAAGGCTTAACTCCATTAAATTCAAACAAATCATTCAAACAAAATTTTATGTACCAGTCACCAATTTTACTGAGCAACTAATTGTTCAATCAGAACACACCTGCAGTACCAAAGGCATCAGGCTGCAAGCCACCATAATGCACCAAAACATCACAACATCCACGAAAGAACACCCAACTTTACCCACAGACATTCTTCATTCAACTTGCCTTGTAAATCCCATCCCTCATCCATGTATTTGCTGCTTGTCTCTCTGCTGTCGCCCATTAGTAGCATACCTACCCTACAAACTAGCACTACAAACTAGTGTTATAAACCTACTTGGCATGTACCTGCAGCTTCCTTCCTGAGATATCAAACGAACAAAAGGGAGATAATTCTCTGTCTTTAAGTACTGTTTATGCCTCAATTTCCATAGCTGTGTGTGTGTGTGTGTGTGTGTGTGTGTGTGTGTGTGTGTGTGTGTGTGTGTGGTGTGTGTGTGTGTACATGATTTCTCCATCCTAGTGATGACTTCTTTACATCAAACATAGTTTTCTCTGCGGGTGTCACGTCCCGAGAAGGTCTGGAAGTGAATATATAGGACAGCATCCACTCATACACTTTTCAGTCCAGAGGCACGATCCTCCTAGATATCTTTTTCCTACATGGTGATGAAAGTAGATAAGTTTAATCAATATTCACTTTCAATTTTTCATAAGGTATGCAAAATGACACAGTGTGTAGCATTGTGTTCTCACAAGTAACACAAAACAAATGTGTGTGTGTGTGTGTGTGTGTGTGGTGTGTGTGTGTGTGTGTGTGTGTGTGTGTGTGTGTGTGTGTGTGTGTGTGTGTGTGTGTGCATGCGTAAAGGATGGGCGTGGGTGAGGAGGGTGGGAAGGGGCAAGAAATGTGCAGCCAATGTGTTTCGTGTCTGTGAGTACTTTGTTATTACTGAGGCCTTTGAGGTGTTTAAAACACAATCGAATAGCCTATTATTGTTACCAACATTACTATCACTATAAGATTTTCCCATTAAATGTAGCAGATTTTCCTCCAGTCCCACAAAACAACACCTCTGACCCACACAGCAAACAAATCATACCATGTAGCAATGTGGAAATAACCATAGGGTGACACTGCCAACAAACAGATGAACATCATGAACAGTACACTACTTTTAATTCTTTCCATTTTTTTTAATTCTCTATTCATACAAAAGGAGGGCAAGGGAAAAGGAAAAGGAATGGGGACAGACATACAGAATGATATACAAATGTGAGAAAAAGCATCAGTGTACAAATTCTAGGCAACAAAATGTTCACTTGTCCAGTTTGCAAAAATCCTATTTTTAAAAAAAATGAACACCTTAGACTTTGTCGGCAGTTCTGAAAATGGAAATTGCAAAACAGTGTGTGTGTGTGTGTTGTGTGTGTGTGTGTATGCGTGCGTGCGTGCGTGCGTGCGTGGCGTGTGTGTGTATGTGAGTTTATGTGTGTGTAATGTGTTTGTGTCTGTGTCCCCTGTGTTCTACATATGAATGAATGCTCTACTGGACGATCATGCGACAGACAGGCAGAGAAGCAGCCCCTACCTGCTGGAAGTCTTTGAGCTTGAGGAACATGATGGCTTTGTCGATCTCCAGGTCATGGGATAGTTCCAGATACTGAGAGTTCTTCACCTGCTCAATACACCTGTAAACGAGTGGAGGAAGTTCAAAAGCTTTTCTGACTCCAGCATACAGTAACATGTCTTTACATCTTTCACCTTCTGACTACCAATCTATTCTATGTCACCAGTTTGTCCATTTCCACTTATCAAAATATCAGCCCTACTCTGCCTTTTGATGGTAACCCTCCACTTCATTCTCATATACAGTTTTTAGGATAATTTGGCCATTAAGACAGGCGTTTTAAGGAAAGTGGCTGTGGTGAAACTGGTTGTTATTTGCAAAGTGCTTTAATTCTGTTGTAAAAAAAAATATATATTGAAATACATACACTCCACATCTTTTCCAAGCTAGGATTCAAAGTTTCTGCCACTAGTTAGAATTTTGCATACAGGTTCATTTGTAATCTCACCAGGTTGCTACAGCCCATCATCACGGATAGTCAATGCACAACACAAGTGTGCATGCATTTTTTTGTTATCATTTTGTGCGTCTGCGTGTCATCCATCCCTCTGGCACACAATGCCTACCTTTCTGTGAAGGATGAAATGAAATTCATGCATGACCCAAGAACTTTTTATGTTGTTGTCCCATTGATTTTTGGTGTGTGCGGGGGTTTTTTTTTGTTGGTAAGTTCAGATAGGTTCCCACAACCTATTGGCCATAGGAGAATGAACTGTCAGAGGTTCATCACGTCTAGGGCATAGCATAATAGAAACCAGAACCTATCCTTCTTCTTCTGCTGCCTTTAATCTTTCCTGAACTAAGTCAGGTACCCATTTCCTGTTGGTTGGACAGAGATTTTCAAACCAAACAAAACTGAACCCCATGAATGGTTCAAACTCATGACCATCAGCTCCGCAGGCAAACTCTCCAACCATTTGATTACAGGCCCCTCACAAAAGGCCTCAGTTTAAAGTCTCATCCAAAAGACATGAAGGGTACTTGTGTCTGCATAGATGTTGATGCTAAAGAAAAACTTTGTCACAGATGTCTCACGCAGAGACATCTATATGGCACCAATTCATATACCGGTAACATTCTCTTTCAGAGGTACATTTCTGGACATACGACAACAAACTTAGATACAACTGCCCCCTGGTTGCTGATTTCGTCTTTGGCCTTTCTTCTTCAACTGGATTTTATGTGTATTTGTATGTATTGTCACTAAAAAGCCATACCTACAAGACATATGTTGAATGAATTGAGCTTAGGTACTTTGAGAGACACTCAGACATTCTGGGATTTTCACAGCCCTCCGTCTTCAGTATGCACAACAAGGTTGTTGCAACCAATCCTATCCTTTATGTTGTCCATCTCAGACTTCTTTGGTCTGTCTCTGGGATGTCCATCCTTCATGTACTCAATGGAAAGGTTCTTGGACATGTTACTGTGATGAATTGATCACACCAGCACCTTATAAAGGTGAAAAGAAACTCTTGTTTGTGTCAGCATTATGTGCTGACTTTATTTATTGACCTCGTCACTTTTTTCTTTGTATGAGAAGCGGAGTGTCACAAAAGTGACCTTTTTATATTTAACTCTGTGACTGCATGCATGTGTGCATGCGTGTGAGTATGTGCATGCATGTGTGTGTGTGTGTGTGCGCCTTTTCTAGAGTTTTTGTGTGTCAGGAGCCAACCCTTAAACAGGATTTCTCTTGCAGAATGATGTTTTTGCAAGCTGCACATGCAAATTATTCTGGTGAACTTTAGGGAATAATAAAGATGGTTAGACAAGCGGTTTGGGCAGTGTGGGTTAGTTAGGTTCATGGCATCGGAGAACTGAGAGTGAGCAAGTTAAACTTTTAAGTCTCCATGTTTGTTTCTTTAACTCTGGCTATCCAGTGTCCTCATTTAGCTCTTTCCATCTTACAACTTTCTCCTATCCTTTCCTATAACCACTTTCCATAGTAGCGCCTGATGTTGTTGTTTTGGTTCCTTATTATCAAATTATTAAATTTCACTTCCATTTAATCTCCACCTTTATCTTTATTTGTGTCATTTGCACCTTCTGCTTGGGCACAGCCTCCATTCCTCCTCACCCATCTCCTCTTGGATTTGTGACACAGAAAATCCTTCTGATACATTTATTCTCAATACCCTGCATTTTTTCAACTTCGCGAGGTCTGCTGTCAAGAGTTCAGCTCTTCCATCCTCAGAGACAGATGGATATAAGCAGTGACTGGATATGCATACTTTTTTTTTTCCAACACCTGATAAACGAAGCAAAAAACAAAAATCTGCCAAGAGACTAGAGATGATGGTTTGGCTGTATCCACATTTACCCCATAAGAGATCCACAAAAGTCCAACAGGTCTTCTTTCTGTCAATAAATTATCCTTTCAATCAAATTTCTTTCTTCAATACATAATCCTCTCTTATGGAGATAAATGCGGATGCTGTTGATGTTTGGGGTGTTTGTTGTGCATTCTTTCAAAGTTGGAAACTAGAGAAGTAGTACCATAGTGCGAGTGCATCACTGCGCTCCGCACCTACTCACCAGTCATAGCCGTCAGAGAAAGAACCCTCGATGGCTGGGGAGATGATTTTTGGCTGCATACTTGATGCACCGCTCCGCTTCATACTGCCTGCAGAGGCAAGATATCAATGATCAGATGAGAGAAGGGGTGGTGGAGGTTATATATAAAAAAAAAAGAAAAAATGAGAATAAAAGGGAAGGAATGCCTTAAGACTCAATGATTTAAGTTCACACCAATCTGATATCTAGTTCCCTTCCCCTGCTGTCTTGAACCCTCTAGCTACATTCCTATGCAATCTCTGTATTACCTGTACACTCTTGCAACTCCCCTTCTTTCCCTTTTAAACTGGAATTTTACACTAAGATTAGTTTTATGATATACTTACCTGTCCAAACAAGTGTCTAGTCTCCACTAAGCATGGAACACATCAAATAACAGGATTCTCTTAACAGGTTAAAATGGAGAGTGGGGGGAGCCAACCCTTCCTTTAACTGTCAGGCATACAAGAGTAGTCTCCCTTAATGAACAGGCGCTGAATTCACCCTTACAGCCTGATTCTTCAGGAAGAGGAAAGGATGTCCTAGTGTTTGGACAGGTAAGTATATACCATAAACTACATACAGCAGTAAACTTTCTTCTCATACTTATCTGTCCAGACAAATGCCAGAATATCAAAAAGAATTGTGGGAATTATCACCTGAGAAACCAGATCAATCCAAGACTCAAATATGCATGAGGCTGACCCAACTCATCCCAGGTCAACACATACATTAGCTACTGGTCACCTGACATTAACATTAACACTATTGTGACTGGCACTGCCTCTGTCTGATCTTCCTGCCAGCCTGCGTCTGCCTCCAAGAAACTTCAAGCAAACCGGTAGTTGTAAACAAACCTATCTAGCAGGCCTAAATATTGTACAATCACTACCAAAAGTGGTGTACTTAATGAAAAATGGATGCCAGGTTCAGCTGTGGTATCTTTAATCTGATTGTCCAAACTTGAGTCTGAGACAAACACTGAACACCCTGGCCCTACCATGATCAGTCTGTCCACTACTACTGGCTATCGAAGTAAGATACAGCACTGACATAGTTTCTACACGATCTTCTTCACTTTCACTGCTACTGTCAATTTCTTGAGGCAAAAAAAGACTCATCAGGATCCCCATCGGCAAGATCTATCAGACAAAAATTTTCATCACTCAACATCAGGCATTTTCATTTCAAAATCACACCCCAAATATCATGTTTTTCAAACTTCACATTCCCAAACAGGGCTGACCTTATCAAGGGAAGCGACTCAATTGCCACCAAAAAGTGCCTAAGGTTAAAGCAAACAAGAGTTTTGTACCTTAAATGACTGATTTGAGTATAATCGTAGTTTGTCTGTGTGCATTGCTGGCTGAATATGAGCATATATGTAGGTAGTCACAGATGTGTTCAGGTATATACATAAAAAACTGCCTTCCTGGCGCTCACCTAGGGGCAAATATATACAAGAGAGACAAAAGAGGGTGTATCACAAACACCAAATTCAAGTGGTAGAGTGTGCCATGATCCAAATGAAAGGAGCAGAAAAAGGAGGGATGCACAAGAACACCTGATATACTTGGCTAACAATGTACAAATAACAGAGGCTATAGCACCACTGCCAAATGGCTATGCCCGCAAAAATGCTCCAAGTAATATGAGAAGCGGCTATCCCAGACAAGTACCCAGGGTCTTGTGAGGGTAATGCTGTATGTAAACAAAATAAGGAGTGTGCCTCTCAAAACATCATGTGGCAAGAGATGGGGTCGCCACTGGAGTCAGTCCAAGAGTGCACCATGAGTCCTCAAACTAATATGGCAAAAGACAAAATCTGTGAGCATGTGAATGACACAGCCACACCCCCAGCAGCAAAATCTGTGCCTCAGTGTTTTTTGGTATGTTTCTCTCTCGTTCTAAAATGTGGCATATATAGTGAGTGCAGGAGCTTCACTCGGAAAAGGCACCTTGTGAGCCGCCACTATTCCCCCCAGACAGTTCAGAGCTTCTGTGTCCTCTGCCATGTCTCTTAGGTAAAACCCGACAAAGGTGGTCATCAATCTCCAGCCAGCAACCTGACAAATGTCTGTGACTACAATGCTCCGCCCGATGGCACAGCTGGCAGAAACAGCCCAAACTCCATGTGTTTCTGATGACCTCTCTGGAGGGAAAGAGCTTACTGGCCATAGATGTAAGCCTGGTGGATTTATGGGGGCACCCAGCCTGTTACACCATAGCCAAGAGTCACAGGACTCTGAAGATAATGCTCAGTGCTCTGACAGGACAGTTTACCTGCTCCACCTTCATATATCTGGACCTGAGACAGGATGATGAAGGGGCTAGTGGAGGCAAGGTTATCATCAGGGGCCACTCTATGGGCTTCTTAGTCTTGGCAAGGAAAGAAAGTCAGGCAAGTGGACAAAGTGACTGAGCCAGCATCATGCCACTTCAAGGCCAGTGGACCCTTGAGAGGACATGAACCTCACTGACCCCGCAAGCTGACACCAGGGTGACCTAAAATCAGGTCTTATGGGGTGAGGATCCAGACAAAGCATCTAGCGATGGGCTCAAAGTCTCCTAAGGCCAGAAACTCTATGACCAAGGAAAGGCTCCTTTTAGGACACCTGCTTAGTCTAGAAGAGCCCAATGCAACATAAGAGATCAACTCAGTCAAGAAGGGATATTTCTTGATCCATCAGCCTCAAGGTTTTAGCAATAGCCACCCTGAAGCCTCTCAAGGTTCTGGCTTTCCACCCTGAGATCTGGAGGTCCTCAATGAAATTGGCACTGGGTTCAGCCACAGCCATCGACTGCCTTGGTCAGCCATGACTTTCTCCATGCATGAAAGGTGGAAACATCTCTGCTCAGAAAAAGTATCGCCTGATATTAGACTTGTGTAGAGACAGAGGGACACTGGATCTGCATGCCTCCTCTTCATCCTAGGCTGGAGAAGGAGACCTTTGCGAGAGGGGACAGTGACTAGGACCCTTACCAGCAGAGATACCAGAAAGTTGATCCAACTCTTGTACACTTCAGTGTGGAGACAGGTACCAACAAGCATTTTTCCTTGACACTTTCTTGAATAATTCTGGTATGAGCAGAGAGGGGTGAAATGTGTTGGCAAGCATCCCCCGCCACAGACTCAACAGTGCATCCACAGCCAGTGCCAGATCTGGTGCCAGTAAAACAAAGACCGGAAGCTGATGTGTTCCATCTGGTTGCAAATAGGTCCACATGGGGTGTTTCCCAAACACTGACATATGGACCACAAAGCATTCTAGTTGAGCATCAACTCCAACAGCAACAACTGATCCTTCTTGGACAGAGTGTCTGCCAGTACATTGAGTTGTGCTTCACTGACTGGCAAAAAAGATGTAAAGTCACTGCCAGGTCATTCAACACAGCCTGGAGTGAGTACCCTCTTGGTTCTTCTGGTAGGCAACCACTGTCAAGTTGTCTGACAACACTGTCACCATCTTCTCCTTCAAAAAACGGGACCTGGTGCACAGGGCCAGTAACACTGCGCGTATCTCCAACTAATTTATGTGTTCTAAGTTCCAGTCTTCCCAGACACCACTGCACTCCCAAAAAAAGGTGGTAAAGGTGGGCTCCCCATCTAGATTCACTTGTGTTGGCACAAATCATATGCAAAGATGGAGGGAGTTGCAGAACCATCCCTTAAGTTTGCAAGTCGATGTTCAGCCATGGCTGAAGAGCTGTCGCAAAAGCTGAACATAAAGTGATTTGCATATCCCCATCCACGGACATCCGAGTCCAATGTCTGGTGCTCAGTGCCCACTGCAAACAATGCATATGAAGGTGATCCAAAGGGATTACTTCTGAGGCAGCCAAAGCCAGGCCAATCATGGTTTGGATGCTGAGAGGGGTGGAGGCTGGAGACTGGAGGACAGACTGACCTAACACGCTGATCTCTACACTGGGGTCTGGTAGATGCACTAGGTTGACTTCAGTCAGCAAGTCCATGCCCAGATCCACAAACCTCTGAGAAGAAACTCTGTCCGACTTCTCTAGGTTGACCAGACACCCTAGCCAGGTGAGACTCAAATGAATTTTTGAGAGGTCAGATAAATTGGTATATGGAAGTAGGCGTCCGACAGATTCAGGCTGACTGCCCAGTTGCCCTGCAGATCACCGCATGCAGCCTGCTAACAGTCTCCATGACAAACTTTGAGGGCGAAGTGAAAAAGCTGAACCTGCTTAAATCTATCACTGGCCTCCATTTTCCATTCTTCATGGGAACCAGAAAATGGATTTTTTAAAATACTGAACGGGACAGGGCTGTGGAACCTCCAAAACTGACCTTTCATAAGAAGACTTTGGACCTCCTCTACAAATACTTTGACTTTGAAAGGGTCACTGGTACCTTGGTCCAAATGTGAGTGGAGGGAGAGGAGGAGGATGAAAAAGAAATCTTCAAACCAAACTTATCATGGAACAGACCCATTCATTCCCTGTGTGCCATTGCCACTAAAAATCCAAGACAATCAAAGTCAATGGGATCGGCCTTTGGCCTCGGCCTCAAGATTATCCCATCCCGGAGGACTTTGAAAAAGATGGACTGACTGGAGGCAGAGGACTGTTTGGCCTCAAAAGGAGGACCAACAAAAGGACAACTGCAAAGTCGAAAAACGTGCTCTGGTAGAAGAACAAGAAAATTCCCTGAATCTTTCAACAATACAAGGCAGGGAGTCCCTAAAAGGAAGAGGTCCTTGAAGGGGAGCTTGACATAGTACTGCATTCACCTCCTGCCTCTGACTCAGCATTTTGAAAAGATTGTACTTGTATATTCTATTCATTTTTTCCCCAACAGAATACAAGAGGACAGAAGAGCTGAAGAAGGGATGGTTGTCAAACCTTTGGCCAAGTGCAGAAAACTTTGAAGATACTGCTCCGAAGAGGGAAAACAAGGGAGAGTGAGGACAGGTCCAGAAATGAAAGTGAGGAGACTAGACAATCCAATGATGGGCATGTTTTTTGAAAACAGCAGGTTAGGAAATTTTTTATTTGTCTGTGCAGGTGAAGGCAAGTATCACGCATCTGGATGTCCATGCTCAGCCTGCCGAGTCAAATGTACATCCTTGAAATGGGAATAGGTTCCAGATAAATGATCCTGAGGGTAACTGGGGCGCATAAATTGGGAGTTGAGGAGAATTTAATTGCAGGCATCCTGAAATTGAATTACCTTCCTGGAAGAGCAAGGTAACGAATCAGAATCCTTGGTACCAGACTCCTCGAAAAAAAAAAAAGGGAGTAAACTCAAACCCCATGTGAAGCAGGGATGGATGGTTCAAAATAAGCCCCAGGAAGCGAGTTCGTAATAACGGACCAGGCGTTGCTGACTGCCACTCTAGCTGCTGAGAATTCAGAGCTAAGGGAAACATAATCATCATCATCATAAAAGTCAGAATTAAAGTCAACCTCCTCTCACTCACCATGCTCCCGTTTGCACTCATACATACCAGACGTACCTCTGTGTGAGCCATCAGAGCACTGCCTGCCCTCCCTACTTATATCACCCAGGGATCACCTAATTACACCAGTAACCCCTCCTTTAACTAAAAATATCCCACCCATTATTTCTTTTATTCATATACATTTTAAATGTAGATCCCTGATCAGTTAGCTAGGTAAATTTCCTTGTCTCTGTAACTGGTTTACAAACAAATTCTTGCCCTCTTACCTCTCTCGTTCAATCTGCCTTAAAGAGTCATTCTTGATCACCTCAAGCAGTAGACTTGCCTGCTTGTCATCCTGAAAAAAAGCAAGTTTACTACTGAAATTAATGTATACAAAATTCTTACCTGTCCAAACAAAAATTGCTCATCCCTAATTGGCATGGAACATTGCCATCTCATCAGGATCTCCCCACCACTCCCAAATTTCCCCAAATTGGGAAATCATGGAGCTAACCTCGCCTTCATTCGTAATTAGCCAGATTCCTAGTTAGCCAGCACAGTGATCGTCCTTCATGAATTCACTTCACCAAACACTTTACACTAGTTCAGTTTTTGTGTTTTTGTACCATCTCCCAACAAAGCAGGGAGAGGGAGAGTACTTTAGTGTTTGGACAGTCAAGTATTCCATAAAACTACTTTTAGCAGTAAAATTCATTTTTCTCATACTTATCTTTCCAAACTAATGCACGAACATTAAACAGGACGGTGGTAAGCACTCACTTGATGACGAAGACACTGAACCCTCATATGAATGTCCCTCACAATTCCTCAAACCTAGAATGTGGCATCAGTGACTTCTGAGTATCCTACAAGATGGTCTTCATGCTTAAACTAGAGATGAAAAGGCATAGTCCCCACCCCTCCATTAAATAAAGGCACAAAGTGACAAGAAATATGCACTATCAAAAATACGGAGTTTCTCAAACCAAGCATCAGGAAAAGGAGAAGACCCCCTCCCTAAGACACTAGGAAAGTGAGTACTGATTGGGCCCCTTCAAATACCCTTTCTAACACATAGTGCCACCTCAAAGACCCTTTTGCATCTTAATCAAATACACATCAATGGTAACTTGAACAAACTGCAAAGTGAACTTAGTGCAAAAAAAAAAAATGGCATATAGTGAAAAGTTATTAATCACATGCAGGTTTGAATGGAAAGGACCAATGTGAAAACAGTAGTGACAATCCCCCTAAGGCAGTCAAGTGAGTCTGTGTCTTCAGTCAGGTCATAAAGAAAAAACCTGCAAGGCTGACTGCAACCCCAGCCTGCTACATGACAAAGGTCAGCATCCACAATGCTTAGCCAGAGGGCACAGCTGGTAGAGACAACCCACAAGAGGTGGAATTAGTAACTGGCTATATACAAGCCTGGCGAAAAACCTTTCTAAGCCAGGAGCTTAATGTCTGGGGTTTTAGAGTGGCACCCACCTGCTACACTATAGAAGGGAGCACAAGGAGCCCAACTCTCTCCACTGAAGGTGCTTCTTCAGCATTCTGACTGAACAGTTACCTACTTAACCTTTGAGAATCTGGGCCTGGAAGTGGATGACGAAGGGACCAGTAGAGTTAAGTTTATCGTCAGGGGTTTGGGCTTTGTGATTTAAGTTAAGAAAGAAGGGCACATAGAATGTCAGACAGCCATCATCATACCACTTCAGGGACTCTGCTGAGGTCAGTCCTGAAGTCAGAGGAGACAGGCCAGCATCTTCTCCAACCTGCTCCAAACTTCAACCCCTCAACGCCTTGTAGTGACAGAAGAGTGGCTGGTGAACTATGACCCAAATAGGTTGTTGAAACATTTGTGCCCCTCAACGATGCACAGAGTAGGGTTGCTACCAGCAGGAAGATGATCCAACAAGGGTTCCTGATGCCAAAGGGCCAGCCTTGGTCCTGGCTGGGAGGATAGGACATTCCCTGACTGTCGTAACATTGGTATGTTTGGAGTGATTGCGGGAGAACGTGTCTCATAAGAGGAAAAAGAGTTGTTTGATTATGATCATTTTGATGACCTGCATGTGTTGAACTCAGAAGGTTCACTTGCTAGATCAGCTATCAACAGCACTTGGTCAGTGATTAGGACACTCTCCCCCCATCATTTTTTTATCTTTTCACCCACCCATCTCCACTGCCCCGGGGGCATGTGCAAAGTCAACCATTTCCGGATGAAGTACTTTGGTCACCTTTCATCCGAAAGTTCATCAGATTCAGGAAGCATTTATTCATTTGTTGGATTCTCTTTGTTCCATTTGTCAACCTTCTCAGTTTTCAGGCTGTATATCCTGAAAACCTAACAATCATAAGAATACTCAGCTTTCTATCCTGAACATCTCACCACCTATGAAGTTATGCTTGTGGTGCACGTCAAACGTGCTATTCCCTTCCCCTACCGTTTGTTGTCTTTTGACCAGGCTCAGGTTTTGTTAACCAATTTGTTAATATTTGATTGTCAAGTTACCACTAATCCTCTTGGTTCACAATCTCCCTAACAGTAGGTAGCAAGCATTCTAATTTTCAGAATTCCCGCACTGTTGTCGTAAAATGTCAGTCGCAGGTGATCATAGGGCACCAGCCTAATATTTTCTTCATATCTCATTGTTCCTCTTTCTCACTGGTTCTCTATTTGGTTCATGCAGAGATATTTACATACTAATGAGGCAAAAAAAGAGGAAATGGCAAGAAATAAGGTTTCTTTGAATCAGACTCATGTTCTATACCTTCACTGTTCAGGTATTTCTCTTCTCTAGTTCTCTAGGTTTCACTAAGCTGGTGTTTCTCCTTTTCACTTCTTTTAATCTTTTTTCTTCTGTGAGACGCCATCACCTCTGATGCTTAGTTGTTGTTTTTTTTTCTGGTGGTAAGGAAGGGCCATGAAGATTTCCCTTTCAGACCTCCCCCCCCCCTTCTTCCTACCATCTTTTGGTGTCATCTCCAGTTTGGTCCTCCTTGGCTGTGTTCTCAAGGGAAAGTAATTCCCTTCTTCTGGGGTGCCATTATAGAGATACCCTTGTCTCCTCTTCATCCTCTTGTTGTTCAACATTGGTCTTTATGCACAGATCTCTGACGATTAGCACAGACAACACCACAGTTATGGTGTAGCTGTAGAATCTGGGGGATATTCACTCCAGACCAGAGAACAAACTAGCAGTCTCCCTTTTTTCTCTTTTGTCTCCTAAAGGGGGTAATTCTGCTTGTAAGACACATCCCAGGCAAGCTGAAGGTCCACAAAGATTCCCTCTCAAGGAAAGGTCACGTCCTCCCACTGGGGTAGATACTAAACAAATCTGTCTTCAGGGTTATCGGTCTATGGGACTCCACGTATCAACTGGTTGCAATAGCATGAAACACAACAGCTTACAGTGTTTGTGTTCCCAGTTCCAGACCCCATAGCATATGCAGTGGATGCACTGGTGATGTCTGGGGAAGAGATGTGTGCTTACACATTTCCAATCTCTCCCCTCATTTAAGCCCTTCTGAGCATGGTGGCCACTGAGAAAAGTGCAAGTGGTCCTGACTTTCCTTCTGAAATAGAAAAGTTGGATCAATATCTTGTTCTATCCCCTTGTCAAAGTTCCCATGCCTCTACCAGAGAGACCAGACCTATTAATTCAGCCCAAAACTAGGAGATGGCATGCAGATCCAGTTTTCCTCTCTCTCCACACTAATCTCATATCAAACGATTCCTCTCTGGTGAATGACATTCTGGCCTTCGTGTGTTAAAAAGGAGAAAAAAAAATGGGTAGACAGAAGCAAAACTTGAAAGTATATGACACAAGTTGAAGGCTTCTTTCCAAATGGTGTTTACAGGCTGGTACCTCTCCAAAGAAAGCTGAAATTGAAGATATAATTTTTTTGTTGTTTTTTGAGAACTTACCTAGTAATAGGTGAAAGGTAAGTAACCTTAGACGATTCAAGACAGTCAGTGCCATGACCTTCAGGCCTATGAAGAGAGACACTGATATAGCTATGACCCTTTGTAACTGAGCAAGTTAATCACTGTTGCTTAGGATCTGTTAGACTAAGTTGGTGCCCTAAATGGAGCTTATCATTAATTCTAGAATATCTGGCCTCCAGTGACTCTGAGCCGCTAACCAAATGCTGTCAGGAACCTCATCCTAAAGACATGCTTTTTGGTCACCCTAACTTTGGGAGAGCTAGTGGGGTTCCTGCCTTTTCTAAGGACCCATGGTCCCTGAAGTGGTACAATGATGGCCCAGTCACTTTATGTGCCCTTCATTCCTCGGCAAGACCACTAAGCCTAAGAGTGGCCCCTTGCCTTCGCTGGCCCTTCATCATCGAACCTAGGCCCTGAAGATGGAGCAGGTTTACTGTCCTGTCAGAGCACAGAAGAATTTACCTTCAGTAGACATACTCAGCTTCTGTGAACTCCCTACTACAGACCTGTTTACCCTAACACTCATTTCGGTGTACTTTTCAATGAAAATGAGCATATTTTCTACAAAGGGTGTGTACAAAATTCAAAATTATTGTAAAAGCAGGAGGAGACGGGAGAGTCCTTCATTTTGTTTTCACCTGCCATCACATTTGCAGATACTTCTTGCTAGTAGTAACCACCTGATCTTGAGCTGGACTTATGGGTTTTTTTGTACCAACCTACCTTACCTGCCAAGTTGATGTTGCCTTTGGTTGCTGAACTTTTTTCTATCTTGGCTGTTTGTTCAAGGCAATATTGAAATACTAGTATGAATGAGAATTTTCAGTCTTAGTGTTTGGTTAAGCTGCCATTCATGTGCCTGTTTTGCTCATATGTTGTGGCCTTTGCTCTTTATTCAAGATGCCAGTGATTCACCCATTTGATCTGTCTGTTTTTGTCTGGTTCATGCCGTTGATTTACCTGTAATGGCTGTACACAGTTTGGCCTTTGCCCTTTAATCAAGATGCCAGTGATATGCCCTTTTGATCTGTGTATTTTTTTTATGGCTCTTGGTTTAAGTTAGCATTGGTATGCCTACTATAACTAAACATTTTAACCTGGGCTCTTTATTCACCATGCCACAGGCATGCCTATTATGATTCATTTTTTTTGCCATGAAACTTGGTTTAAACTGCCTTTGTGAATTATCATTTATAATTTCGCCTTGGCTCTTTGTTCAAGATGCCATTGATATGCCATTTGGTACTTGTAGTCTTCTCTGGCTCTTTGTTCAAGATGCCACTGATATGCCATTTGGTACTTGTAGTCTTCTCTGGCTCTTTGTTCAAGATGCCACTGATATGCCATTTGGTACTTGCAGTCTTCTCTGGCTCTTTGTTCAAGATGCCACTGATATGCCATTTGGTACTTGCAGTCTTCTCTGGCTCTTTGTTCAAGATGCCGTTGATATGCCATTTGGTACTTGTAGTCTTCTCTGGCTCTTTGTTCAAGATGCCGTTGATATGCCATTTGGTACTTGTAGTCTTCTCTGGCTCTTTTGTTCAAGATGCCATTGATATGCCATTTGGTACTTGTAGTCTCTTCTCTGGCTCTTTGTTCATGATGCCACTGATTTGCCATTTGGTACTAGCAGTGTTCTCTGGCTCTTAGTTTGAAATGCCATTGTTATGCCTATATTTTTGAGTATATATTTAAGTTGCTACTGACATGATTACTGTAATTGTTTCTGTCTTGGTGCTTGGTTTAAGCTGCTAAAGTTTTTGGCCTTGGTTGCCTATTCAGGTTCTCTATTCAAGATGCCATTGGTATGTTCATTAATTTTGATCTGCATTTTTGTCCGACTCTTTGTTTACACTGTCATTGATATGCCTATTTGACTATGTATCTGGCTTCTGCTCTTTATGTAAGATGCCACTGACATGCTAATGATGATGCATTTTGTCTTGGCTCTTAGTGTAAGCAGACACTGACATGTCTGTTGCACCATGTTTTGACTGGGCTCTTAGTTTGAGCTTCGATGAACATGCCCTTTTGACTGTGTTCTTTTGTCTAGGCACTTAATTTAAGCTACTATTGACATGACTTTTGACTGTGTTATGGATCAAGAAAAAAAATATCATCTGCTGAATGGCAAGAATGCTGAACAGTAAAAAATGAAAGCTGGCCGCTTCAATTGTTTAAAATTCAAAACGCATGCAGAAGTGGTCTCAAACACATGATGTGCAAAGCCATGGGAGTGCCCTGTTGACAAAAACTGTTCCTGGTACACAACCCAAAGTTAGGAGATACCTGAAAACCACTATCAGTAATGGACCAACACAAGAAATAGTGCAAATGAAGAACTTTGTGTTGTATATTAAAACAGAGCATGAAGCTATGTCAGAAATGGAATCCTCAAAAAAAGATGAGTTCTCATAAATGCTTGCTGAGCCGAAAGAGGTCAACAAAAGATGTGTGAAGAGTGACCTGAACCACCGACCAGTCCTTAGTAATGCTTGAAAGAGAACATCACAATCATCACCATCACAAAACTCTTCCTCTTATCACAGAGTCATGTTTTCCCACACTCTCACCAAGCATACCTGTGTTCTGATGGTCAGAGAACACCCAATCCTCAGAAATCTGTCTAACCATGAGAAACGACTGAGCCACATATACACAATGTCTCCACCAGCTTAAATTCCTCAACCTCTCCTCTTTTACTACAAGGCACTGAGTGGTCAAGAGCATGAGTGGGAAGGATGAAGAAGAAGACCTGTCTCCACTGACCTTGGTACCACCGTGCAATGGGCATGGCTGGGAAAGGAAACTGACTCACTAGCCAAAACAGGCACACCATCATGAAAATTAACATGAACATTGAACTCGTGAATTGAAAGCCATGTCACACACAACAATGCTTACACAGGTGAAAAAGGGAAATATCCAGTATAGGAGATACAAGTCTCATGCAAATCGATGAGAAGGCACCCTTTGTAGCAAGCAGAACAGACACAAGAGTCTTTCGAGGTTGCAGCAGGTTTAGGAGCCGATTTGGAAGAAGCCAAGGCAAATGATAAAGGGGGCAACTGTTGCAACGAAGTAGTGACTGACAGTAATTTCATGAAATTATTGGCCAGACTTTCCTCTTGAGAAGCCCAGGTAAGGGAACCTCTCCCTCTGAGGAGAAAGCAAGGTTCAATGAGCCTTTTGGTAATCCATAACAACAAAAAGCAAAGTGGAAAAAAAAAGGAGAACTGAAAGACGTGTGCTCTGAGAAAACCAAGATAGTTCACATAAAGGAGGGGGATCCTGATGATAACACTAAGTGGGGATAAGTCATTTTTTGTAGCATATCAGTATGAGACAAACAGATACTGTAATCTCTTGAAACAGGTTGAAAATAAGCCACAGCACAAAGAACATGAAATGAGAATCGTAAATGGTCCATATAAAAGCAGAGCCCAGAGATGAGATTATACCTTGTGTCAACAGAAATCAAGGTTGAAAATCTGTAGATAAAAAAGCAGTGAACTTTTTCACTTTCATTGAAGAATCGGGAAATCTTCAAAACCCTCACTTCTAAATGTAATTCTTCATGGAAACATGACAGTTGATCTCTAGTGTCCAAATTCAGACATCATTAGCATCCTTTATTCTGCAGAAGGTTGAGATGGGAGAATAATCAAACTGACATTGCTGCACAAAACCATCTAAGTGAACATAACTGATGTATCTAGTTGGTCTCTTTCACAGCAACACTCACTTACACGCACAAAGTCACATTTCTGTGATCACACTAATAGCTTGCTCAAATCTGTTCCAAGAATCAGCAAACAAAAATAATAAATTTATCTCCCTTCTCCAGCTAGCATTATTCTAAGGTGAAGACTCACTCCCTGGGCGAGGTACTTGTCCTCGTCATCAGTCTTGAGGTCGACTGTGAGCAGTTTCTGGAAGGCGGCACGCATCTTGTTTCGGTCGCCCAGGGCAAAGTAACACAGGATGAGGTTGAAGCCTGTTTTGAAGTTGGGGGACTCAGACATGATGTGCTCGAACGACGTAATGGCGTCGTTGTACTGGCCCATCTTCACAAAGACGATGCCAATGTTCTGCATGATCTTGGTCCTGGAAAGAACAAAACCCAAGACATAAGCACCATAGGTTATAAACATTCATCTATTTATTGTTAATTTAGGCCTTTGCCACTGACAAGTATACTGGAGAGTGTGAGACAGAAGCATCTTTATGGTGGGATGGAGGCAAATAGATCAGTTCATCAGGCACCACTGTTTCTTGTGTGATCAATTAATTCACCAGAGAAATTCCTCTATTTAAACACATTACATACAGCAAAATACTTACTGTGCTACAAATCTATTTTATACTGTTTTCTGCTATTTGTGCATTCAGTGTGTTAAAAGAGAATTATTAAACTTAACTTTCAGTTAGATTTAATACTTATTTACTTTGATGTATTGGATTTGAATTCTATTGGGTCACTTTAAAGAATCACTTTGTTTTACACTGTTCTGTTATCACATTCATGTTATTCCCAACATTCAACCAGAAATTAAAACATAGATACAAAGAAAAACAAATCTACCTCATCTCTTTGTGAGTATTTGGTACTTGATCCAGTGCCATGCGGTAAAACTTGATGGCTTTGGGGAAGTTCTTCTGCCGGAAGTAAATGTTACCCATGTTCACCTTCAATCGACCTGCAAACAGTACATTATTGTACATGACAAACTGTACATACTGCCTGAGATACTAAGCACACAATTTATTCCTTCCTTTTTAACTTTTTTTTTATTTAAGTATTTGTTGCTTGTTTTACTAAGAGCTCGGTACACAACCTTCAGAATGTCATGAAAGATATACTGTGGGACTTGAGGTTTTCAAGGAATTATTTGTTTGGACTTTGCACATATACACGTAATTTTCATAAAATGATCTTGAAAATTTTAAAAAAAAGTTGCAGATTCTTCCCTCAAAGGTAATCATTCCTCTTTGGACTTTACAAATATAGTCAAGTTTTTACCCAGCAACACTGAAAATATTATGAAAAATAAGTGTAAAACCCTGAATCATTTGTTTGCAGATTATGCAAATGCAATAAAATCACTATGTAAAAATCATCAGATGTTACCACAAAAGTAGGCTGTAACAGGAAGATGCATTACAAAGACAGAAAAAGGTGTCTAATCTAGTCAAAGTTAAATATTCATAGAAGAAAATATTTTTTTCTGGAAACAAATGGCAATATTTACTACAGACAGGCAACTGAATGTGGGTTATGACAGTTACTTTAATTACATAAATGAAAGCCAACAACTGTACTTGCTCATAGCTGGCATCCACTGAATACAGCAGCCTTGTATTCACAGTCCCAGTAAACCAGTTTGTTCTCACATTAACTTCCATAAGTACAAAACATAACCGTGAAAAGCCGCACCAGTCATAAGTGGAAAACAACCAAAAACAGCTACACTAAACAATCACATACAATCACTTTTGAGCTGCAGTGTGACCACTGAATAATAGAACATAATCCAAGAGAAACAGCGATCCAAACCAAGAGACAGAAGTTAGATTAAAAACCATAAGAAACTTTGGTTACTCAAATGCCAAATGAACTGAACAAACAAACTGCCAAACTAGAACGAACAAACTGTTGTTCATTCGTTCCATCGAACAGAGAACAAGTATTCCAGCTTTCTTCCCCCAGATTCATGTGGTGTGGTATCAGTGAAGGTCAAGGATAGACTGCATCCTTTTCTTTCACCTACCACAGTCACAAAGTGTGAAGACAACTTAACTGCGAAAGGTTGATTAAGAAAACAAAATGTACATTGCCTATTGAGAATTTTTCCTCTGCTGCTAATAGGGGACTAAACCCTCATGCAGGTGTGTCACTAACCATCCTGAGTGATTCTTTAAAAATAAAATAAAATAAAATAAAAAAAAGACTTCAGTGGGCCTTGATTTATACTGACCTGCGTTGCTGAACATCCGATTCTTCACAATGACCTGGTAGGTGTTAAGAGCTTCAGCAAACATCTCGTTGGCAGCATACTGGTTGGCCAGGTTGAATAATACCTGTAATAAATGTCATCATTCACTATATTTAAATGTTGAAGTATACAAATAACATGCACAGTCAAACTGATAATGAATTGAAAAGCAATCACACCAATTCTCCCTCCCTCTATGCAGTCACCTATTCTGTCCCCCGATTTCATATTATAACAATAACAATATTAATGAAGATCTCCAGACATTCTCCCCTTCCTTGTACACCTCCTGATTTCCTCTACACCCTCCTCTGCCTCAACCTTTTCCCTCTCTCTCCAAACACACGCACATGCACACACACACAGGTTGCATTTTGGAATTTGATGATAAACCCTGTTCATATTCAACAAATCAAAAATAGGACATCTAAAGTGAGGTAGAGAAAATTTAACAGTACACAGTAAACAAGTACAGCCACTGTTTCTTCTACTGTAAAAATAAAACAGGCTCATGACACTCAGCTCAGCCAATGTAACATTGGCTTGAGTCACAAGCCTTTGTTTGGTTATGGGAACAAAGGTATTGTTCTGTTTGATCAATGTTTGGCTGCTGGCCAAAAGCAGTCATATCAGTCACTATGTAAAACAAGATTCACCTTACTGTCCCTTGAGTCATGTAATTTCAAAGCAGCTTACAGAATAGGTGAGATCCAAGTTGATCTGCTCTCCCATGGACTGTTGCTCACGCTGACGCACCAGCACTCGTTCCTTTCGTCCTGCCTCTTTAGCCTTCTCTAAAGCCTGAAAATGTACATATCAAAACTACCATCATTATCACCATCATCATCATCATCATTATTATCTGTATTATAATATCATTATATCATCATTCTAATAAGAACAACAATAGCATCATGTCACAGACGATCTGAGAGACAGATGGTTCCATGCACTCAAAGGTCTGATCTGTAGAACTGAAGCAGCAAAATGGCAATGTCTCTGTTCGTATCACATTATGAAACAATATGTTAAACTTGAAACATGAATCACTAAGGCCAAAAGAACAATTTAAATAAGGTCTGATCAAAGAAAGTAAATGATAAAAAATCATACAGGCATGCACTCTCACACATACACACAGTGGCTCAACAGAACAGCTGGCATTTTTCAGTATATGTGACATGATGTTTGACATGAACAGAGACGATGAAGTTGTTAAATGTACAATTCTCACACAATCACACACACACTTTCAGATATAAGCAAGAGCATACAAAGCATGCATTCAAAGATGTCAAACTACATATGCATGCAGACGCATGCTTGGAGACCTATTCAAACAGGCATTACACACTTACACATGAAAGTACATATACTATATACACATGTACACATATTCATAAATATACATATGCCATCATTTCCAATTTACAGATCAATAATCTACATAACAAAGAAATCTCCCCCACTCCCACCCCTTCCCTAATCCCTTCTCCTCCTTTCCTCCCCATTCACACACACACACACACACACACACACACACACACACACACATTTAGAAATTAAGGTATGCACAACATGCTCTCACACACCACACACACACACACACACACACACACACACACACACACACACACACACACTTTCCGAGTAATAAGAAAGTGATGTTCTTACCAGTGGAAGCTCTCCACGGCTGTTTGGCAAAGCAGCTTTTCTCGATCAGCTCATTAACTTTTTTCTCCAACTGCCGAATCTTTTCCTCTGGGCTGAAAAAAAAAAAAAAAAAAAAAAAAAAAAAACAGCCATCCACTTCTTTAGTTTATTTGACAGCATTACTTCATTCCAATGGAACCAGCTTCATTCTCTTTTTTTTCTTTTATCAATCTTTTTCAGTACTGAATCAGATCCTAAGAATGGGTGCACACACACACACACACACACATAAACACACACACACACACGCATATGCGCATGCATTTACACACACACACACACACACACACACACACACACACACAGCGTTGAATACACATACTCATTAACACACACACACACACACACACACACACACACACACACACACACACACACACACACATAACACACCATACACACAGGCACACACATACTCAAAATTTACTTTAAGTTTACAAAGTAGATATTGTAAAACGTTAAGAAATTCTTTCTTCTCATACCTATAGTACACTAAGTCTTTTCCATAACTGATAATACCAAACAACTATCAAATAATTCTATAAACACATTTTGTGAAGACGTTAAAACAAGCAAAGCAAACCGAACACATAAATACAAACACACACGCACACACATAAGTGCAACCCGTACAACGACATTTACTAATAAACACAGTCCTATCAAAACTAACAAAATCAGTTTGTTACCATCAGCTTTCCATTAACATCAGATCCTGGGACACAAAGAAAATGGAGTTGGGGATCCAAGAGAAAAACAAAGCATTATGTTTCACCGAGGGCATCCACAGTGACTTCCTGAAAAATGGAAGGTGGTGTGAACAAAGGAGCATGCATACCTGTCAAAGCTGGGAAGAAAACTAAGGACAAAATTCAAAACTGGCAGTGGCAAATGATGGGATACTGAGGATTAGAATTTAGCTCCCTTGTCTCATAATCCTTTCTCAGCACATGTTGGTAATCAAGGGACATTCCAATACCAAGTAGGATAAAGGCATTTATTTGGACATGTAAGCATGAGAAAAAAATATCCAGGGACTCTTCCTGTTAACATGTAAGGATGAAAAAAATATCCAGGGATGCTCCCTGTGGACATGTAAGGATAAGAAAAAAAAGTATCCAAGGACTCTCCCTGTGGACATGTAAGGATGAGAAAAAAGTATCCAAGGACTCTCCTGTGGACATGTAAGGATAAGAAAAAAAGTATCCAAGGACTCTCCCTGTGGACATGTAAGGATAAGAAAAAAGTATCCAAGGACTCTCCCTGTGGACATGTAAGGATAAGAAAAAAGTATCCAAGGACTCTCCCTGTGGACATGTAAGGATAAGAAAAAAGTATCCAAGGACTCTCCCTGTGGACATGTAAGGATGAGAAAAAAAATATCCCCGGGACTCTCCCTGTGGGCATGTAAGGATGAGAAACAAAAAGTATCCAGGGACTCTCCCAGTGTACGCTGAAGCTTCAACAGCACAAGCCAGAGTATGACTGTGGACAGCAAGCCAGAATGAGCAGTGTGGGGCTACTGCCTCTGAAGTGCCACTGAAGTTGAGTTGACTGTGGACAGCAAGCCAGAATGGGCAGTGTGGGGCTACTGCCCCCCCCCCCCCCCCCCAAAAAAAAAAGGTTCATGGTAACAGGCTTCAGCGCTTGGTCAACTTTGATACATACAGCTTCCAATATTATATTCTATTCCTCTTCCAGCATGCATAAGTTACAGTTAATCAAAAGAATCCACCAATCTCAAAATATAAATGAAAATATACATACCTGTCTTCTGGTTTGGCTTCCAAAGGAGGAGCAGGTCCTTTATTCTGGTTCATCGGATCAAAAACCCCTGCACCACCAAGAAGATCACAAGATTACAAGGAAGAAGAAAATCAAGTAACACTCATTGCTTCCCTGTCTACATCTGCATATATCTCATGTTGATAATTCGCACCTGAAAATGACCACATCTGGCTTAAAATATCAAGTTGTGTGATTTCCATGAGCTTAATGAATTGAAATAATGACTATCCTTGGAAAGGGACATGTATGACAGGTGTTACTACTGAGAACAGGGAAAGCTAAAGGAGTTTACCTGTCTGTTTCATATTGTGTATCGAACAAGCATTACTTGCACTTGTTTTGTGTTTTGTATTTCGCTTTTAGAGATTTTGGTATAATCATCTGACCTCAACTCTTAAGTTAGTGTCCTCTTTGACTTCTGCTCTGATTTTTACTGCAAGACTTTGGTTACTTTGTGAATACCCATAGCCAATTCTAGTCATTTGTGTCCAAAAAGTTGTAGTCCAAAAAGGTGCGAGTGCGTTCATCTGAGGATATCCAAAAGAATTTGTGTGTGTGTGTGTGTGTGTGTGTGTGTGTGTGTGTGTGTGTGTGTGTGCAGCTGGTGTTCCCCTGTTGACCTGTGTGTCATGGACTCAGACTGAGCTATTCTGAGTTGGAAAAATAATGTGTGGAGTTTTATAGGCAAACAAAACTTTCCAGTTTCTCCTCCTATATTAAGAACTTTCATTGGTTGGCACTGCTCATAACCTCTTACAGTCCCACCCCTAAGCCACTGCATCAATTCCATCTTGGCTCAAAGTATCTGAGCAAGGTTGCCATCCTTTTTCTTTCTCCACACCTCACTAATGTCCTCCAAACGTTTTTGCTCAACTGCTCATGTAAATGCAGTTCAAAAAGAAGTGGTACCAGGTGAAGATAAATAGAGAGGGCCTAAGGCAGAAAGAGGTGCCTGCATAGCCGCAGGACCCAAGATTGGCTGGGGGGATCAGATGACTGTCAGAGGACCAAGACTTCTCTGACCAAGACTTCTCTGACCAAGACTTCTTTCCTCCTCTGTCTCTGGGATTCTCACAGCTCAGTTCAGTGAGAGCTGTGAGGGTGACATTATTGTTACTTATGATGATGATGTGAATTATAAATAAGAAGGACATGGATGACAATATTACCCCTTGTTATTCTGTAAATCCCAGCTCATAGGACAGTGACAGTTTCCAGTGAGAGGTGTAATTGAGAAAACTGTTATGATCGTCTTACTTGGGCAGTATGGGGGTTGTTGGCATAACTCAATCTCTTGTCCCTGATTTACCATCTTTTCTCATACTAATTTTCTCTTCCCTTTGTGGTTCAGATACTAAGACTCAAAATCAAAAGATGAAACAGACAACAAGTTTGGCATTTAAGGCCAGTCTTGAAAGGATGGGCAAGATGGGAGCTGAAGCCACATGGGGAGCTATTTCAAACTCACTGCCAGTAGCCTGTCCTACAAATTTCATTTTTTTTTTCTTTTCAATATTTCAGTGACAGCCTGGACAGGTAAGTGTGAGGTAAAGAATTTTTTTGTACTTTACGGTCATTGTCATGGTAAGTACATGCAGACTAAATATAAACATGTAAAATATCAGCCAGTGAAACAAACAAAATGCAGCCATGCACATAAGCACTCAGTTTATTCACTCATTTCTTGTCCATGCCATCACAAAACCAGACATGTGTACACACATACGTACATACACATACACACACTTTGATGAATGCACACACACAAATACAAACACACACTGTCTCTCACACGCACACACACTTGTTTGTACCAGTGTGTCACACACATGCATGAAGACACACATTCACACACACGCACACACACACACATGCACATGTGCTCTTGCATGTGTGCACACATATGGCACAGAGCAATTAAACAAAACAGCACACCCACACCAGCATCCCTACCTCTGGCACCAGCAGAAGTGAACCCTGCCCCTTTAATGGCCGTCATGGGACGTGGCCCACTGTCTGCCTCCATCAACCCTGTCATAGGACGGCCCATGGAGGATGGCAGTGCCATTCGTCCACGAGCTGCAGTACCCATGCGAGCCGCAGTGCCAAGGCGAGCATTAGCATTGATGCCAGTGCCCATTCCCATGCCAAACCCTCCTCTGGCTGCAGTCTGGATTTATAAAGGAAAGTT